>CAMOHE010050900.1:0-29476 GCA_946598075.1 Artocarpus hirsutus | reverse complement strand
AGCAAGGAAGCTATTAGCTAGTGGATGCATGGGTTACTTGGCGAATATATTAAATGAAATGAGTTTAATTTTTTATTCCGAATATGCTTATGATTTTTTTTGAATTTTAAGGATATGTTTTAAAATTTTAAGAATGTTTGTTTGATGTATTTTTGTTATTTTATAAATTTTCTTCCTCATTTGAAACTTTAAAACTTGTTTTAAAAGAATTTTTTTTTTAGTTCGGCCTGCCGACCATTACTGGTCGGACTGCTGAAGAATTTTAATCGGCCTGCCGATCTTGTTAACTTTAAAAACCCCATTTTGCAAAGCCTCAGGCGGCCTGCCGATGGATGACCTTTGGCCTGCCGGTCGAGTTCGGTCTGCCGAAGTCCCAAGTTCGGCCTGCCAAAATGTGTTCAAGGAATTTTATTTTTGTTTTCAAAGGTTAAATTAATTTTCAATAATATTAGCAAACTATTTACAACATGTTTATGGAAAAGCGAATTGTTATAATTAAGAAATTTTAAATTTTTTTTTGTAAATTGTATCTCTAATACAAATATATATATATGTACGGATCCTGGGAATGTTTTTCCAAACTACGATTTCAAATAAATGTTATAATTTATAATAGTTTTGCTTCAATTCATGGTTTAATGAATAAATGTAACGACATCTGTGAAGTCCGAAAAGGGGGCATTACAGGCTTTGGTATCAGAGCGGATTTTCATTTGCAATCCATATCGCCACACGTCAGTCCAAGTCCTCCAAGTAAGTATGTTTTAATGTTTAATGATAAGATGCAAGTAAGATGATAAGTATAAGGTTTAGATGTTTATGATTAATGTTTTAGTAGGTTAATGCAAACTCGCAAGCAGACAAAGGAAAGGTTGATGACGATGATTGATGAGTTACAAAGACAGCTAGAGGAGCAAAGAAGGGAGATTGCTGAACTAAGGGCCAATAGTCACAATGACGAACGACGAGGCAATGATGTGCCTCCTCCTCCTCCTCAGCCACAAGTTAACGAAGTCCCAGCTCCTGTTGCTGAACCGAGAACAGTTTATCAGGAACCTTTGCTAGTCAGATGGAAGAGGGTCAAGCCAGCGGACTTCGAGGGTTCTAAGGATCCACTAGTTACACAAGGATGGTTAAAGACGATAGAGGCCACCCTAAGACTCATGGGTTTCACGGATAACGAGAAGGTCCTCTGTGCATCATACTGTCTCACTATGGAGGCCAGGATCTGGTGGGACGGCATCGAGCAGAGCAGAAATGTTGAAGAAATGTCATGGGCCAATTTTGTTCACGAGTTCGACACGAAGTTCTTCCACATGAATATTACCAGGAAGCATTACGACGAGTTTGAGAATCTGCGCCAAGGAGATATGTCGGTTATAGAAGTGGTAGCCAAATTTGATCAACTAGCTCACCTATGCCCAGGGATGGTTAGCGACGAAAGTGAAAGGGTTCGAAGGTTGATCAGGGTCCTCAGGCCAGAGATTGCTGCTATTGTTGATGGTGCAAGTCCTCCCAGAAACCAGGAACAGGTTGTTTCAAGAGCGCAATGTGCTGAGTTCCACTTGTCGAAGTTGAGAAGAAACCAGCCTCAACCAAGTCAGCAGGCAAACCATGCAAGCAACCAGAACCACCCTCCATACTGGAATAATAGCAACAATCACAACAACCAAAACTGGAAGAATAACAATAAGAGGAAGAACTACCCTCAGAACCATTAGGGCCAAGGTAATAAGAGGTTTAATGGCGGCCAACACAACAACAACAGGCAGTTTCAAACATTTGCAACATGTGGAAAGAATCATCCTGAGATTGTCGTATGGGGTCTAATCAGTGTTTCATCTGTGGACAAGAAGGTCATTTTGTCAGGAATTGCCCTAGACAGATGAATGTTCAAGCTCAAGCTCCACAGAGAGTTCCTCAAGCCCAGCTTCATCAGATGCCAGCTTCCCTTGAAGGGCCACTAATTAGTCAAGGAAGACTTGAATCCCCACCTATGAATGTCCGCATCTATGCCATGACAAAAGAACAGGTGGCTGCTGAAGCTTCAAACGTGGTCATAGGTCAGATAACAAGCTTATGTAATAATGCTTATGTTCTCTTTGATACAGGTGCCACTCATTCTTTTGTATCCTCATCTTATGCTAAAAAGTTAGGGGTTCACTTAGAGTCTATGAGACAGGGATTTACTACGACACTACCCTCTGGGGAAGTGATGATATCTACGCACTGTTTGCGTACAGTACCCCTATGGATTTCTGATAGGAAACTTTTCGTCGACCTTATTGTGATCGACATTTATGGTTATGATATGATTCTTGGGATGGATTTCCTGAGCAAGTACAATGCTTCCATTGACTGTCGGAAACGAAAAGTACTCTTCCAACCAGAAGGCGAACAGAAGTTCGTGTATGTGGGCGAGTCCAGGAAGAAACCCAGCATGTTCTTATCCATCATGAAAGCAAGGAAGCTATTAGCTAGTGGATGCATGGGTTACTTGGCGAATATATTAAATGAAATGAGTTTAATTTTTTATTCCGAATATGCTTATGATTTTTTTTGAATTTTAAGGATATGTTTTAAAATTTTAAGAATGTTTGTTTGATGTATTTTTATTATTTTATAAATTTTCTTCCGCATTTGAAACTTTAAAATTTGTTTTAAAAGAATTTTTTTTTTAGTTTGGCCTGCCGACCATTACTGGTCGGACTGCCAAAGAATTTTAATCGGCCTGCCAAATACCAAGTTTCGGCCTGCCGATCTTGTTAACTTTAAAAACTCCATTTTGCAAAGCCTCGGGCGGCCTGCCGATGGATAACCTTCGGCATGCCGGTCGAGTTTGGCCTGTCGAAGTCCCAAGTTCGGCCTGCCGAAATATATTCAAGGAATTTTATTTTTGTTTTCAAAGGTTAAATTAATTTTCAATAATATTAGCAAACTATTTACAGCATGTTTATGGAAAAGCGAATTGTTATAATTAAGAAATTTTAAATTTTTTTTGTAAATTGTATCTCTAATACAAATATATATATATATGTATGTACGGATCATGGGAATGCTTTTTCAAACTACGATTTCAAATAAATGTTATAATTTATAATAGTTTTGCTTCAATTAATGGTTTAATGAATGAATGTAACGACATCTGTGACGTTCAAAAAGGGGGGTTACATAATCTGATAGGGATTAACTCTAAATTCAACCACTGTATAAAAGGAACTATTTTTCATTGTTTCTCATATCATTTTTAGAAGCATAGCATGAGTATTCTACTGAAAAAAACTCTGAAACTCCTAGAGAGCTTTTATTCAACATCTAGAACCTTAGTTCTTGGTTTTTCCAAGTGGTTGGAAGTAGAGTCATTGGAGGAATAATTGTATAACATGCGATCACTTGTATTCCGATCATGGAAAGAGAATTGCAAGGAAGACCAATTGGTTGAGGCTCTTTTGGCATGTTCTTCTCTAGTCAGAGTTTCTACAGTCTTTGGTATACAAATGAGGTACGTAAGATCTTTTATTAATTTGTATACTTAGCATGTCAAACTTGTTATTTAGAAAAGACTTTGATTTAAAATTTTGTAAAATTCTATTGCATATCATTTTCCAACAATTGGCATCAGAGCCAAGGTTTTACATTGATTTCATAGGTTTGTGATCATGCTATGTACATAAAATTATGCGAACTTAATCTCTCCTATGCTTGAATTATATTTTTTTAGAGAGTTGACACTCTAAGTTTTCTATATAATTAAATGTTGTCATAAGATTATATGGTAGATGTTTATTAATTAATTATGGTTAATAAAATTTCTATTTTAATTATTATATTAATTAATTAATTTTGTAGGTTATGATTCTTTAAAGGTTAGAATGTATATCTAGGTTTTTCATGTAATTAGATGGTGGTCTATCATTAGTGTCTAGGATTTATTATTTTAAATTTGATTTATAAAATTTGTATTAAAATAAGTATTTGAAACGAAGATGGATATAAAAGATGGGGATGATTGGAGTTCTCTATGTTTTTCTGTGTTTATAATTTTTTATGTTTTTGAATTGTTGAAAAATAAATTAAAAATTGCTTAAAATTTGTTTTTTTAAAATTTTAGAAAATGGTAGTTTAGCGTTAGTTGGCAGGTTAATTACTACGTACTAGCAGGCCGATGGTCGTAGACCGACAGGCTAATAGTCACAGATCGGCAGGCCAGTAGCGAGTAGAACCGTTTTTTAATGCAATGCATTTTTTTACTGTAGTTTTATTTTTGTTTTTTAAGACAAGTCTAAGAAACATGAAATTTTATGATAACTAGAAAAATAAATTTTGATCTATATGAGATTGAAGAAGTGAAGATGGATGCTACATGAAGAAGGATGCAATGAGAAGATACAAGATGAAGAATTGATATATGTTTCGATTGACTTTTTATAATCTTTATTTTCTTCTCTCTAGGATGGAACCATGATATTACGGCTGTTTATTATATTGCTTGTAGTATTGCATGTTGTGTTGCTTGTTTGCATTATAATATGCTTTACAATGTATGTTGATAACATGCTATGTAGAATAGGAAGTGCCGTTCATTAAAAAATTGTTCATGCATGTTAACATAAAACCTTGATTTCTAAAATATTAAGTAAGAGAAGGTTTTTGAAGAGAGGACATAAAGCCTTTATCATTGGTCCATAAGTAATACATGGTAATTCCAACCCTAAGGAAGGGATTAGATCATGTACCAGATTGGATCTCCAAGAAGATAACTTGCTTTAGCATGGATTATCATGTGTCGATTATATACCATAGATAAAGTAGTTGAAACAATGGTTATACACTCAAGATTGATTTTATTATTAACCTCTTCTAGAAACTTTGTTAATAAAACTAATGACCAAAGAAAATGATTATTAGTATATGCTAAATCAGACAGGTTTTGGATGGCATATATTAATCGACGGGGATCCGTATTCCTAATTGAATTTAGCAAGCTCCCCTAGGCAGCTTGTTGAATTTCGATTAGGGATTATCGTTGTAAGGTTATGATTTTTTCAAGGTTTTGACACATAAACACATTGTATGCTTACTTGATTGTGATATCTTACTAAATTTTTATTGAACGTTGGCTTATGTTTGGTACTTGATTCTTTATTGTAGATTAAAATGTCCAAAACGCTTTATCTTCAATACTCCATAAAAAGACATTAACTGGCAAAAACTATAATTATTAGAAATAGAACCTAAATATCGTCTTATCATTTGAGACATTGAAATTTGAGTTAACTACATCGTGTCCTTCTAAGCTTACCGATAAATCCACTAATGAATAATTCCAAGCGTATGATTGCTAGAAGGATGCTGATGATTAGGCTTACTGTTATGTCATGGGTAGCATGAACAATGTGCTATAGGCTCAACATGAAATTATGACACTGCTTGGCAAATCATTAATAATCTTGAAGACATGCTTGGAGGCTAAGCCTCTTAAACAGCAAAGGGCTCTACAAAAGCTCCTTAACTGCAAGTAGAGACCAGAGATGCTTGTGAAGGAGCATACAATGTTGGTCATTGCTTACCTTGTTGAGGCTCAAACCCATAGAGCCGATGTTGATGTTGAGTCACGGATGACTATGATCTTTGGGACTTTTTCTAAGGAGTTCATCCCGTTAATCTTAACTGAGCCGACGAAGTAGTTACAAGAGTTCGAGAATTTGATTAAGGAACCTTTGTCGTAGTAGAAGGGAGAATAGATTACCTGCTTGTTACTAGTAACTGTTACCAACACACAAGAAGATCTATTAAATTAAAAGTCGATAATATAAGATTCTGATAAGTATAAGTGGCTAGAAGCCATGAAAATCGAAATGGATTCCATGTATTTTAACTCGGTCTGAGTTCTTGTTGATCCAACTAAAGGAGCAAAAAGGATCTACAAGAGAAGAAGAGAAGTGGACGGGGAATTGGATATTTAAAAGCAAGGCTAGTAGCTTAGGGTTATATCCAAAAGGAGGGAGTTGCTATGAAGAAATATCCCTGATTGCTATGCTCAAGTCTATTTAGATACTTTTGTCCATTGCTGCTTTTTTGGATTACAAAATTTAGTAGATGGATATCAAGACAACGTTTCTAAACGACTATATTGAAGAAAATATCTGCATGGTGTAATCAGAGGGACTTATAGTTGAAGGCCAAGATCAAAAAGTCCATAAATTGTAATAAGTCCATTCATAGACTTAAGCATGCTGCTAAATCATAGAACATCAAGATAGATGAGGCTATTAAGTCATAGTTTTGAAAACCAAAATGAACCAGGTATCTACAAGTTCATAGAAGAAACGAAAATGGTTTTCTCAATTCTTTACGTTGATGACGTCCTACTCATTGGGAATTATAAGGAATCCATGTCACAAGTAAAAGAGTGGTTAGTCAGATGATTCCAAATGAATGACTTGTGAGAGCGAAGTTATGTTTTTGAGATCCAACTAATCCGAGATTGCAAGAAAAAGTTATTGGCATTGTCTCAAGCTACACACATAGACTAGGCCCTTGTCAAGTATGGAATGCAAAACTCTAGAGAATTTGCCTTCTAGGGATGGCATTTATCTCTCTAAAAAGAGTAGTGTCCAAAGACTCTATAGGAGGAAGAGTACATGAGACATTTTCCATACGTATCTGTTATGCAATGTACTAGGCAAGACATCTTTTATGCAATAGGAAGCCTGATGTATGCTACGCAGTGTGCTATGAAAGAAATCTGCTATGTAGTTGGAAATCTTATGTATGCTATGTAGTATTCTAAGCCTTGTGTATGCTATAGATGCCCTTAAAGTATGTGATGTTTTTGTAATGGATATATATGTAAACAAATACAATAATGTGTGCGTTTGAAATCTTTATGAATATCATTAAACTTTTACAATTATCTATGCGACTTTAAATATTATATATAAGTGTTATTTATGAGAGGATAGTATTTAAGGATGATAATTAAAATTGTCAATAATATATAAATAATTTATTATTCAATTAAATGATGTAAATTATAATTGAGCATTACTAGTGCATAAGGAAGCCTTATGCATGCTATGTAGTGTTCTAGGCAAGACATCTACAATGCAGTTGGAAGCTTTTTATGTATGCTATGCATTGTAGCAAGCCTTATGTATGCTATAGATGCCCTTAAAGCATGTCATATTTTTGTAATGGACATATATATAAATAAATATAGTGATGTGTGCATGTATTTTGAAAACTTTATAAATATCATTAAAATACTTTAATCCTCTATGTAATCTTAAATATTGTATATAAGTGTTGCATACAAGAGGATAATATTTAAGAATGATAATTGAAATGGTCAGAAACATATAAATAATTCATTGTTCAATTAAAGTGTAGAATTAATCTTTAATTGAACATTATTAGTGAAGATCTTGTATAAGATGAACTTAATCTTGAGTCATTAGCAAATTCCTACTTATGGAATTATTTCTTTCAATTTACTCCTACGAATTCAAGAATCTAATCCTATTCCTTGTATTTTGGAGGCATAATGAAGTAGGTAGTCAGGATTGTGAATATAACAAATTGGAATTAATCTCTTTTTTAGCAATAAGTAGATATATAATTCTCTTGAGTATAAATTTAAGTCTTAGATAATATGAGCGTTTAAATTCATGATTAAATTCATAAATTTATTATTCATTAGAAAATCAATGGCACTCAAGGATAACAATATAATTAGAGACATTAACGGATTTTACCTACACTAGAACAAACAAGACATTAGACAATGTTTTTTAACCATCGTCTAAAGCTTAGATGACGGCGTTTAACTCTAGTCTAAAGGTTGATGGTCATGGAAACCGTCATCTAATCCAAAAACAAAATATTTATAAAGGTTAGATGACGGTTATTAACTATCATCTGATGTTGAATCAGAGCATATAAGGCGTAAATTGCTTAACGTTAGATGATAATTTTAAAAGGAAACCATCATCTAATGTATACTTTAGATGACAGTTTTAATAAAAAACCATCGTGTAATACTGACTTGGTCATGAGACAGCCAGGCTTTATTTTTTTTCCTACAGTTGGCGTTATCATATTCAATTGTTTTCATTAGCCTCATAATTCACTAATAACATAAATTGGCCATAATATATGAAAATTAAAAACATAAAAAAATATAACACCACATGTATAAGAAAACATACTTATACAAAATAAGATTTCAATAATTAGTTTTTAATAAATTGTTGTACAAACTTTCCCTATTCATCCATAACCTCACTCAAATGCTCACTAAATCTTGGCTTGTCAAGACTTGTGGCCCCTCCTTCAGTATAATATCTCTCATATACCTAAGCACAAAGTAACCGCATTCTTGGTCTCCTTGTTGTAGGGGTATATTCTAAAAAAGACGTTAAGAATTTGGAGCCACATTGTCCTTTTTTTTTTCTCTCCAATCCTTTGTTGTGATAGGGACATGCTCTTGAACTGAAATTCCAATATAACTTTGGAGCTCATCCTCCTCTTTTACAAGAGCTTGATCTTTTTCATCAAATTGGACTTGTATTTTTATACCTTTCGATCTCAACCTTGATGCTTTCTTCGTCAAAGTTGCTCTTCTTTTTCCATCCGCATCCTGATTAAATGGCTCACTCTTTCGGAGTTTATAACCATCGTCTTGTCCGATCATTTCCTCCTCTATATCAACAAATTCGTTGTTCGACATGTTAAAATATTCTTAAGCAATAACACTTATAATCAAAACTAAAACAGACATATAATTAAAACTAAAAAAATTTATAAACTAACATATAATTAAAACAAAAATGTAATAAGACTAAAAATAACATATAAAACTTAAACTAACATATAAAAATTAATAACATTAAAACTAAATCTTATAAAACTAAAACCAACATACTAATTAAAACTAATAATGTGAAACTAAACATGGAAACAGTTTACCAAATCCTAATTACAATTATTCCACAAATCTTAAATATAAAAACCTAATTACTAAAAATTAATTAATTTAATCACAAACCCTACAATCTCAAATTACTATCAAAATAAGAACGGAAAAAATTTAAACATTTACCAATAAAAATTGTTCGAGTTACATTATTATATAAAAGGAAAAAAAACATAACTTTGGGTTCTCAACGTGGGGCTCGGTAGAGGGTGATCGTGGTCATGACAGAGGGTTTCTTGCAGTGGCGATGGTTATAGCAGTGCCAACGAAAAGGTTCTCTGGGTGGTGATGAAGGGGTTCGTAGTGGGGCTTAAGGGATATTCGCGGTAGGGCTCAGCAAAGGGGCTTAACAATGACAAAGGGCTTGTTACTTCAAGCTTGACATTGAAGTGGATAGGGATGGCAGCAGAAGGAGGGGACGGAGGGAAAGAGAGGGCAAAGATTTGAGAGAGGGATGTCGACAACACTGAGAGTGTAGGTTTTGATTTTCGAGTGGGTGGGATTATTAAAACATATTAGATGATGGTTTTTTGTAAAATTATTATTTAAAGTTATGCATTAGATAATGGTTTTTGAGAAACTGTCATCTAAAGCATGTGACATTTAATGTTAATAAATGTCGCATGACTTATAACGCAGCATATAAGTGAAATAGATATCTTTTATTAGATGAAACTATCATCTAATAAAAGTCATGTAAACTAGAATTTGTAGTAATGCTAGTTCTAATTATGAATTATTTATGGATAATCAATAATTTATATGCAAATATATTAAATAGATTACTCTAAAATATGAGTAATTATATCTGAAATTTCAAGAGTGTAATTTAATGTTTTTAGTGTAGTAACATTACCATCAATAAAAGAGTAATATCTTAATTAAAGAGTTTAATTAATATATTAGTTTTATTATTCTAGCTAAAAGTTTTACTAAAAATTATTGTAATTAAAATTCAGTTTTTTGTAGTGCTTTTTAGCTCTCAGTAGAAGTTAGGTGTCTAATTCTTAACACAAAATTTAGAATGCTATGCCACCAAATATAGAATATAAGAGATTTATACTGTAGCGTATTTTTGCTTTACATATTAAGCAATTTTAACATGAGTTGAAACAGTTTTTTCAAACAAAGTTGTAATGTTCATTATCTAGAAATGAACATTTTTTCTCTTTTCGTTAATTGAATCTCTTCCAATATTTGAGCATGAAGTGCATAGCCTCTTTTTTTTTCTCATTAGAATAATCAAGCTTTCATAAATTATCAATATCCCCGAATCAGCCCAAAATCTAGCGGACAATATCTCTACATTTTTTTTAGCTAGTGCATAATTAATAATTATCAATTTTCGTCAAATTATATCAACCATGAACATTAGTTTCACTGCCAACAAGATTCAGTGTAAGATCTAGCCCGACAAAACGTCCTTGGTTGGTATTGTTGATGAGGTGGGAGCGATATTCATAAAAAATAAGTGATCATTCCAACGTTAGTGACCATTTTCAAACCGACCACTCCAAATATGGTTGATGAAATCTCCAGAACTGTCGTGATTCTTGTTATCTTGAATCGGACTAACGTCTATCAAGATAGACGTAGAATTACTCATAATTGAGTAAATTTTTATCATCATCATTACAAGAATCATTAGAATCCTTATTAGAAACTTTCACCAACTTCAACCTAACAAAAAGATTGTGATGATAAACAATTTTCATACCTAATATCATCCTTCAGCTTTTTAAGAGAACGAAAGGAGAATTCATGTGCTTTTCAGGAAAAATTCAGATTGTTTTGAGGAAAGTTCTTTAGGAGATATATATATGAATATATATATATATATATGTACATATATTTGCTTTATGCGCGATTGTTCCTTATTAATCTCCTTACATTTTTTCCATGATATTTCATTTCTCTCCCGCAGAATTATCTAAACGGAACTTTGAGATGCCATGTACAATCGATTTTCAGGTAGGACAAAATAAAGATATGTTCTCAAACTATAAATTCACAAAAAAAGGCATAATTTATCTTTTCACCATAACTTTATCCAACAAAGGATCGGTAAGATCAAGATCAATTAATACGCTAATACAATGGCCAAAAGATCCGTCCACTGTTATTCTATCAACCGTCAATTGTGTTCTGGTCCCGCTTATATTAAATCTCAGATAAGTTCAGTATCTATTTTTTTTCTTTTAAACGTAAAGTGAGGGGACTCAAACTCTTCACGTTGTGATAGAATTATGTATGGATTTACTACTAGGCTATACTTATAAACCATACTAATATGCACTTTTTAAAAATATGATAGTTTTTTTTATATTTTTAAATGACTTAGGGTATAGGTATAGAACGTAAATATATTATTGTTAAACTTGACCTCTTGGCGACTTCAGTGAAAAAAAAAAAAAAAAAAACACTAGAAGGAGCCATGTCAAATGCTCTTTATAGGCTAGTAACTATGTTGGGTTTTTTTCTTTATGTTGAACTATGTCAAAAATATTGGTCTTTTTTTTATGTGAAATGAATAGGATTATTATCTGACTAGTTAACTTGTGATTCTATGAGTTCTAATCTATTGTTTAGCTTTAAATGAATATTTCATGAAACAAAAAGAGAAACTTTTTATTAGAAAAATCAACATAAAGATTTAATTTTTCACGCCTAATTAACGATCAAAATGACAGATCCAATCTGCATGAATTTGATTGGACTTGTAATATATTAAGTTCAGATTAGATTGCATGCAATTTTTAAAGTATGTATGTGTTTGGATTGGATTAGTTTAATAGGGTGTTAGAAAATGTGGTTATGATTAAAACTTTTGAATCGAAAACTGTAGCATATGAAACCTTTACACTGTATCTCACCTTTTTTTATTATTGTAATATGTGAGAGCTTTACACTATAGCAACTAAAAGTTTTACAATCTTAAGTTACGGTCCGTGGTTGTAATCTTAAAAATTGCTCAAGATTTACGCATATCTCTTTATTTAAATGCATGAAAGTTTTATGCATGTGTTGAAATGGGTTTCACTAAATAAATGCATTGTTCAGCAGTATATGAATTAATTATCAATAGAAAGTCTCATTTTAATTACTTTATTTCATTCTTCAACAGTACTATCCTTTATATATTTGGAAAGTCAAATATTTTAGAAATACAGGGGTCTCTCGCTATAAGTCATTCTGAGTTACGTACTGTTGTATAAAATTTCTGACCAGACTAAAATGAAAAAATATATATATATAAGTTTGATAATTTTATATCCGATTGTTTCTAGCTTTTGCAGTTAGGTGTGGTAGGTGAAGAATTAACAACGTCAGAATAAGTGCTCAACAAAAACCAGTAAAGAAAGAAAGGAGACAATAATCTTTAAGTAGGGCAATTAATATCTGAGCATACCAACTGATAAAATGTGTAAAGTCATGTTGGTGTGGCGAGTAAATAGCCACTGGTATTTGTTTTTAATGTGCGGGGGTACGGATATGAATAAATCATCCTGGAAGAAGCTACATACGAATTGAAATGGAAGTTCTAATAGTAGAAATAACAGTTGAACTAATTCAAGAGCTATTCACTAAAATATATTTTCTTTCTTTTGTTTTGTTTTGTTTTATTTTTATTTTTTTTTATTTTTTATTTTTTTGAAAATAGCTCTTGTGATAAGTAAAATGAAAGGGAGGGTCTATGACGATACCCCAATCTACTTTTCCAACATCTCTTTTAAAACCACCTCTTATTTAAAATTTAATAACTGCTCATTACACCTCCTCATTGTTTTAAAAACACCCTTAAAAAAACTTTCTTTTCTTTTCCCATACAAGAAAAATCCCTCCGCACCCATTGTTTTCCTTTCTTTGCCACATTCTGCAAACCCAAAAAGTAATATATTTGATTTGTCATCGATTTATCATCATAGTTTCATTAATAAATAGTATCATTGCTAGTTTACCATCATTCTCCTATGCGTTTGAACTGCAAGAATTATAAAGCATTGCAAATAAAATAAATTAATAAAGAACGTATCTTAGTGGAAATCATAATTTTTTTGGATAGTTTTTAGATTCAAGCTTATTACTCCTTGGTGCACGCCGTTTTCCAAGAGACCTTGCATTCGGATTAGTTTCTGTTTTTTTTTTTTGTTAGTGCTTGATAATTATTCAAAACAATAAATCTTTAAATATTTTTTTATCAAGGTTATTCTTTTTCCATTTTTTTTACAAAGATTAAAAAAATAAAAGGGATTTCTGTGTAAAAGAAGCGCTAGAGAAATTTTTATATCATTTTTGCATTTAATTGCAATTGTACTTGAGCATCCTTCGGTAATAATATAAAATATTAAAACAAGGTGTGAGAAAAGTAGAAAGAGGGATGGTAATAGACACCCCCAAAATGAAATAGCGAGACTTTACTGATCAAATAATTGGTAAAAAGGATTATAATGAATTAATTATGTATTACATAAATATGTATCTATTTTTAGGGAAATCACACTAAATAACACATTTTCAATTCTTGATGTAAGCAAAGGTACACTTTTAAAAATATTTAAATACATAGTATTTTTGGAATCACATGCTCTTTTTAAACATTTAAATTTTTAATTTTACCTTATCTTTTTTCTTCTTTTTCTTCTTCTCAATCTTTTTGTTTTAGTTTTCATTATCTTAATGTTGTTTCATATTTTTCTCTATGTCATTTTATACTAAAATAAATTTCATTTTAATCTAAATAGACTATCTACTTAACATTGTTATTTGTTGGTCTATTTATTTTTAATCCCAATAAATGGTGGTCTAATTTTTTCCTTCTCCCCTATTTTTACAATACGAATATAATTCTAAGGGTTAATTTCAAATTTAACCTAAAAATAGATAGTTGTCTCACTTTATTCCCTACAACTTAAAATGGCACAAACCTATTCCCCCACAATTTATGATAAATTCCAATTTGGTACTTCTAAAACTGAAATATCAAAATTTTCAATATTTTGATTATGTGTGATGTCACGTAGCCGTTTGATAAAAAATAATATAGTAAATTTAAACATATAATATACAAGATAAGCAAAAAGTAATTAATTCATAATTTTTTTGCTTTAACACTCTAAGTGTTGCCTTCTTTTTTACTTGCATCATATTGCCATCTATAATGCCCCGAAATTAATTAAGTGTTATTAGAATGTAAAATAGGGATTAGTGTGCCATAAAGAGTATTTTAAATTTGATTTGATCATTTTGTGAAATTTCTAAATTAATGTTATTTTTTATTCCTTTAATAATTTTTAATTACTCTTAATTATTTTTAATTGTTATTTTAAGTATTGAAAATAAAATAATTTGTCAAATACCAAACACATCCCATTTGAAAAACCATGTGCTACACACACGGTTTTCCTTCATTGGTTTTGCCTCTCCTTTCTCTATTTATCTCACCCTCTCTCTCTCATTCTCACTCACTCTCTCTTGCCTCTCTCTCGGTCTCTCACACACTCTCTTTCTCTCTCTCGGTTTCTCGCCTTCTCTTTAAATCTCTCTCAAAATTTTTGAAGCAAAAATTAATCCCAAGCTTTAGGTTAGTAGATTGGAAGCTCAGGAACCCAATTGGATGACCACAAATGCGATTCGAAGCTTGAATTCAAGGTTAGTTTCGAAAATCCAAAAAATTTTCAATTTTTCTTGCATTTTGAAATCTAAGCTTTTCTAAGCTTAGAAAACCATCAGTCTAGGGTAGATGAACTTAGAATAACTAGGATTTAAGCTTTGTTTGATCAAAAACGGATTTAAATTAAGATTTTTTATTTTTCTCCATTTTTCTTTATTTTTGGATTTTTCTAAAAATTTTGTTTAAAACTTGTTTTAAAGCATTAAAAATTAATCCACCATTTTTTTTATCAATTATGATCATTACCCATGCCTGAGAATTGAGAAAACAGGTTAAAATTGAAGATTTGGGCTCGGGGAGGCTGAGACCCGTGCCTAAAAAATTCTAAAATTTTTTCAGATCGGCAAGCCAAACTTCGTGTTCGGCAAGCCAGATTCATCCGACCGGCAGGCCGAACCTGGAAAAGTTAGGCCAACCAGACTTGGTTTTCCAGCAGGCCGAACTATGTAGTTTGGCCGGTAGAACCAAGGGACCGGCAGGCCAACCAAGCATGGTGAAATTTTATGATTTTTCATCCGTTTTTACTATTTTAAACCCTAATTTAAATTCCAACTTTGTAAAATGATTTTATAAACTTAAATGGCACAGGAGGACACCATGAGATGATTTAGTAACATAGGATATCTCAAGTTAGATACTGATAAACTAAGTTATTATACATTTAAGGTTGTACGTGGATCTGCGGAGCTAACGTATAGCAGACCGAGATTTTGGTGTAGGACACCGACATATGTATCGAGGTAGGACTTCTACCCCTTTTCCTTGGTAACCTGATTTTAAAATGATTTTGGCCCAAAAAGGGATTTTATCTAATATTTTCAATAACTGATTAAGAGAGGACTTTTATTGAATGTTTTTTTTTTAAACAGTAGATTGAGGTGGTTTTCATAATAAACCTCATAATGAATGTAAATGATTATATTTGATAAAAAGAGATTTTAATGATCATAGAAAGATATATATATATATATAATTATATTTAAGGGCATAATGCCATATCAGAGATCGGGTCGTGTAGAGTGTGACCTTGTGGCAGGTCTTGAAACCCAGCTGGGCCGCTACGGTGGTGATTTACATATAGTTTGCTTAGGAAAAGAAAATGTTATTCTTTCTGGTCGACCTAAAAAATTATTTCGGTAAGATAAGTCTTTATTGGATTCTTATTTACGCATTTATTTAATTATTTATTTATTTATTTATTTACTCATTCGAGTTCATTTTCTAAATGTTTACTTAATTAACGAAATTTCTTTTAAAATTAAATGTTTTAAATAAATAGTCCTACTGAGCCTTTTGCTCACGCTTCATTTGTTTTAAAACCTTTTCCCTAGGTGGATTTCAGCTTTGGTTTGAAGAGAAGTCTACGGACAGAACTCACGGGAAGTAGAAGGACTAAGTAGGTTATTTGAATTATATAAATCAAGGGATGTAATTTTCTAACTCTTCCTCTTTATTTGGACTGTAGTTGTAAGAATATATTGTCAGTACTGTGTGTGTATATAAGATGTGGGTCAGTAAAACCCAATCCCGTTCCTCCATAGTTTTTGTCATCTTTTCCTTATTGTTTATTTTATTACTCTTATTTGTTTAAATAATATAACTGTTTGCCTCTAAAATGGTTTTAGTTTAAATAATATAACTGTTTGCCTCTAAAATGGTTTTAAAATTATCACATTTTTATAATTAATTACTATTCTGAAATCCATATTTTAATTTAAGTTTTTGTTTAATTAACTCAATTAATCCGCCACGTCACCTTTCGTACCCTAGGACGTGACAGAATGATATCAGAGCTCAAGGTTATGAACCTTGAAAATTGTACACACATAGGTACGACAATAAAATACCACTGACAGTCCAAATTTTATTTTCAGAAGTGAGAGAATGGCACCTAGACGACGTTCGACAACTAACACCAAGTTTGGAAATGATGAGGGCCATGTTTGCTGCATTCCGGCAGATGGTAGTAAGGGCAAGACTGGATGATTCTGAGGCTAGTCGTCGGTATATGTACTTTAAAGAATTTTGACGTGCATCTGTACCGACCTTCAATGAAAATGGGGACCTGCAAGTGGCAGAATATTGGTTAGATTCGATCGTGAAGCATTTGGATACTCTTGCTATGCTAGCGGAGTATCACGTGGAATTTACTACATATAAGTTTGAAGGTGGTGCTAATGCTTGGTGGAAGCAAGCAAAGCATCTGGAGAATAATGGTAACATCAGTTGGGATAGGTTTGAGGAGCTGTTTTAGGATCAGTCCTTTCCGCAGGGATACAGGGACTAAAAGGCGGCAAAATTCTATAGGTTGTAGTAGGGTGATATGTTAGTACAGGAATATGAAGAGAAGTTCAATGAATTGGCTAGGTTTGCTCTCTCTACAGTGGCATCGGAGTGTGAGAAGTGCATCAAATTACAGGACAGACTTAAAGCCCCTATTCGACGACAAGTGGTTACTCTACGACTTAGGAACTTTGGAGAGCTTGTATCATCGGCAAAATCGATGGAGAATGACTATGTGCAGTACTGTGAGAATCGAGCCAAGACGTCAGGAGGACCACAGAGGAGCGGTAGAAAGAGCACCAGTAGTTGACCAACTCTAGGAAAGAACAAACAGGGTAGCGCGAATAGTGGTAACAGTAGTTCATCTAGCAGCGGGTGCAGCAACCCCTACAACTTCCATTGCCATTATTGTCAGTAGCCAGGACACATCAAGAGGAATTGCCCAATCAGGAGTGCTCGCCTAGGATTTCAGACTGGAGAAGGAGCTAGTCATCAGCCCCAGCTTCAGACTCTACCTGAGCTATAGCAGTACCCTCAGCTTCAGTACCATCAGTTCTCTCCCCAGCAACTGCCATATTCAACACAAGGACACCAACCGTAGAACTTTTAGCATAATATCTCTCAGTATCGAGCATCGAGTATAGCCAATGTATAGTCACTATCATCGCAGCAGTATCGGCCAACTAATCCAGGATCTAGTAGTGTTGGTAGAGGAAAAGGAAAAGCTCCAATACAGGTTCATATGATGACATCAGGGAGTTTAGATGTCCAGACCAGTACCGCAGTTATCAATGGTACGATTATGGTTTCTTAGTCTTTAGCACATGTGTTATTTGATACTGGTGCCACTCGTTCTCTCATTTCAAGTTCTTTTGTACATGCCTTGGGATTAGAGATAGAAGAGTCTAATGAACCCTTAGTTATAGCTTTATTCTTGGGGCGGGTGTGTGTTAATAGTATTTATAAAGCCTGTAAAATAAAAACTGGGAATGAAATTTTGAAAAGTGATTTGATTGTAATTCCCACGAGATCATATGATGTAATCCTAGGGATGGACTGGTTGTCCAGATATAATGTAGTGGTAGACTACCAACTTAGAAAAGTAACCCTAGTGTCAGATAGGGGGACAGTAATTATTTACTAGGATGGTGGTGATCGGTTAATGAGTGAGTGTCTCATAAGGGCGTGTTTCAGAGGGCAAAAGAACGCAGTTTGCTATACCATTCTCATGAATTTAGAAGGGGAGCCCAGTGTTTCAAGAGGACATGCAGTGATTCCAATTGTGGATGAATTTGAAGATGTTTTCCCCGACGAGCTACCAAGATTGCCACTGCATCAGGAAATTAAATTTGGTATTGAATTGTTTCTAGGGATGGCACCAATTTTCATAGCACCTTATCAGATGGCACCGACAGAGATGAAAGAACTCAGGAAACAGCTTCAGGAGCTTGTTGATAAGGGATACATCTGGAATAGTACATCACCATGGGGAGCACTGGTTTTGTTTACAAAGAAACATGATGGGACTCTCAAGTTATATATAGATTATCAACAGTTGAATCGGGTCATAGTGAAGAATAAGTATCCTCTGCCTAGGATTGATGAGTTGTTTGATCAGTTGGGAGGCTCATAATATTTCTCAAACATAGATTTAAGATCAGGATATCATCAACTCGGGGTTAAGGAAGAGGACATTCCTAAGATAGCTTTCAGGACTCGGTATGGACATTTTGAATTTCTGGTAATGTCGTTTGGATTGACAAACGCTCTAGCAGCCTTCATGGATTTGATGAACAGGATATTCAGGCCTTACTTGGATCAGTTTGTGATCATGTTTATCGATGACATCTTGGTTTATTCTAAGACTTAGGAGGAGCATGAGCAGCATCTCAGAATCGTGCTTCAGACTCTGCGGGAGCATCAGTTGTATGCCAAGAAGGAAAAATATGAGTTCTGGTTACTAGAGGTCAAATTTTTGGGTCTTATCATCTCCGAGCATGGTATCTTAGTGGATCCGTCTAAGATAGAAGCCATAGTGCAATGGGAACGACTGAGGAATGTGGCAGAGATCTGTAGCTTCTTGGGACTTGCAGGATATTACAGAAAATTTGTGAAAGACTTTTCGAAGATAGCAGCATCATTGACAAGATTGGTTAGGAAGAATGTCAGGTTCGAGTGGAACGAAGAATGTGAGTTTGCTTTTCAAGAGTTAAAGAATCGGTTGACTTTAGCAGTAGTGTTGATTATTCCTAATAGTTAAGAGCCATACAAAGTTTATACGGATGCTTCAAGACATGGGCTCGGGTGTGTGTTGATGCAGCATGGATGCGTGGTAGCATATGGATCGAGATAGCTATGACCCCACAAGCGGAACTATCGTACTCATGACTTAAAGCTTGCGACAGTGATTCACACGCTGAAGATCTAGAGATATTATCTGTATGGGGCGACATTTCAAGTTTTCTCCAACCACAAGAGTTTGAAGTATTTTTTTACTCAGAGGGATTTGAACTTGAGGCAGTGAAGATGGATAGAGTACATGGAGGACTATGATTTCATGCTGTTGTACCATCCTAGAAAAGCTAATGTCATCACAGATGCGCTCATTCAGAAGTCTTTAGGGATTCTCGCTTGTTTGGCTCTTGAAGACTAGAAGAGGGATACAATAGTAAGTAAGTTCGGGCTACAGTATTGTGAAGACTACGATTGCATTTCGGTGTACCATATGGAGACGACCCCAGCTCTTATTCAGATGATGAAGCAGAATCAGTGGCGAAACCAGCACCTTCAGGGAATCTGGACGCGGATTCAGAACGGAGAATAGTTTAAAGAATGGAGGATACGTGCAGATGGATCGTTATATTTCAAGGAGTGCCTAGCAGTACCAATAATTGTAGAAGTAACGATGGCTGTTATGGACGAAGCCCACAAGTCTTAGTTCGCCATTCATCCAGGGAGCACAAAGATGTACCGTGATTTGAAGAGGCAATATTGGTAGCGAGGTATGAAGAAGGATATTCGAGAATACGTGGCCAAGTGTGCGACTTGTCTTTAAGTGAAAGCCGAGTGTCAGAAGCTAGTAGGTCAGCTTCAACCACTTCCTATTCCAGGGTGGAAATGGGAGCACATGACGATGGATTTTCTTACCAGATTGCCAAGGACGGAGCAGCGGCACGATGAAATTTAGGTTGTGGTCGACAGTTAACGAAGTTAGCTCATTTCATTCCGTTTAGGTCAACATGTTTGAGGAGGATTCTTGGGGAGTTGTACCTATAGAACATAGTGAGACTACATGGAGTTCCTCTTTCCATCATATCAGATAGAGATACCAGGTTTAATGCCAAGTACTGAAGGAGATTTCAAGAGGCTTTGGGTACTAGTTTGAATTTCAGCATAGCATTTCATCCTCAGACTAACGGGCAATTTGAGCGGGTTATTCAAATTCTTAAAGACATGCTACGTGTTGTGCATTAAAGTTTGACGGGAACTGGAACAAGTGCTTGCATCTGGCGGACTTCGCATACAACAACAGTTATCAATCGAGTATTGGCATGGCACCGTTCGAAACACTATATGGATGACCATGTCGATTACCGGTGTATTGGGCTAAATCGAAAGATAGAATTATTCTCAGACCAGATAAGATTTGTGATAGTAATGAGAAGGTTACTGTGATTCGAGATCAACTAAAAGTAGCTCAGAATCAACAGAAGAGTTACACGGATAGGATACATCGACCCTTGGAATTTGAAGTTAGAGACTTTGTACTCTTGAAGGTATCTCCTCGCAAAGGCATTTCGTAATTCGGAGTAAAAGGAAAACTCATGCCAAGATATGTTGGACCGTTTGAGATTACCCAACGTGTTGGTGTGGTTGCTTATCGACTCAACCTTCCTCCAGAACTTTCACATGTTCACAATGTATTTCACATGTCAATGCTTTGGAAGTGTCCGCTTGAGCAGGATAAGATCATTTCGTTCCAAGACATATAGATTTAGGAAGACACGATATACGAAGAAGTGTTGATCTAGATCATCGATCACAAAGTGATCAGCTTGCATCATCGTGAGATCCCATTAGTTAAGGTCGTGTGGTAACATCATGGGGTTGATGAAGCCACTTGGGAACTAGAATCGAGTATGTGGGAGTTGTATCCGCATTTGTTTTGTTTTTGAATCGATTTGTGAATTTTGAGGAGGAAATTTCTTTTAAGGGTAGAGAGTTGTAACGCCACAGAATTAATTAAGTGTTATTAGAATGTAAAATGGTGGATTAGTGTGCCATAAAGAGTATTTTAAATTTGATTTGATCATTTTGTGAAATTTTTAAATTAATGTTATTTTATATTCTTTTAATAATTTTAATTACTCTTAATTATTTTTAATTGTTATTTTAAGTATTGAAAATAAAACAATTTGTCAAATACCAAACACGTCTCATTTGAAAAACCGCGTCCTATACACATGGCTTTCCTTCATTGGTTTTGCCTCTCCTTTCTCTATTTATCTCACCCTCTCTCTCTCATTCTCATTCACTCTCTCTCACCTCTCTCTCGGTCTCTCACACTCTCTCTTTCTCTCTGTCGGTTTCTCTCCTTCTCTCTTAATCTCTCTCAAAATTTTTCAAGCAAAAATCAATCCCAAGCTTCAGGTTAGTAGATTGGAAGCTCGGGAACCCGATTGGATGACCACAAATGCGATTCAAGGCTTAAATTTAAGGTTAGTTTCGAAAATCCAAAATTTCTTCAATTTTTTTTTGCATTTTGAAATCTAAGCTTTTCTAAGCTTAGAAAACCATCAATCTAGGATAGATGAACTTAGAATAACTAGGATTTAAGCTTTGTTTGATCAAAAACGGATTTAAATCAAGATTTTTCATTTTTCTCTATTTTTCTCTATTTTTGGATTTTTCTAAAAATATCATTTAAAACTTGTTTTAAAGCATTAAAAAGTAATCTACCATGTTTTTCTATCACTTATGATCATTACCCATGCCTGAGAATTGAGAAAATAGGTTAAAATTGAAGATTTTGGCTTAGGGAGGCTGAGACCCGTGCCTGAAAAATTTTAAAATTTTTTCAGATCGACAGGCCGAACTTCATGTTTGGTAGGCCAGATTCATATGTTTGGCAGGCCAAACTTAAAAAAGTTTGGCCGACTGGACTTGGTTTTTCGGTAGGCTGAACTATGTAGTTTGGCTAGCCGAACCAGGGGACCGACAGGCCAACTAGGCATGGTGAAATTTTGTGATTTTTCACCCGTTTTCACCGTTTTGAACCCTGATTTAAATTCTAACTTTGTAAAATAATTTTTTAAACTTAAATGGCACACTAGGAGATCATGAGATGATTTAGTAACGCAGGATATCTCAAGTTAGACACTGATAAACTAAGTTATTATACATTTAAGGTTGTACGTGGATTTGCGGAGCTAACATATAGTAGATCAAGATTTTGGTGTAGGACACTGACACGCGTATCGAGGTAGGACTTCTACCCCTTTTCCTTGATAACCTGATTTTAAAATGATTTTGGCCCAAAAAGGGATTTTATCAAATATTTTCAATAACTGATTGAGAGAGGACTTTTATTGAATTTTTTTTTTAAATAGTAGATTGAGGTGGTTTTCATAATAAACTTCATAATGAATGTAAATGATTATATTTGGTTAAAAGAGATTTAAATGATCATAGAAAGATATATATATATATATATAATTATTTTTAAGAGCATGACGCCATATCAGAGATCGGGTCGTATAGAGTACGACCTTGGGGGCAGGTCCTAAAACCCAACTGGGCCACTACGGTGGTGATTTACACATGGTTTGCCCAAGAAAAGAAAATATTATTCTTTCTAGTCGACCTAAAAAATTGTTTCGATAAGATAAATCTTTATTGGATTCTTATTTATGCATTTATTTAATTATTTAATTATTTATTTATTTAATTCTTTATTATTTACTCATTCAAGTTCATTTTCTAAATGTTTACTTAATAAATGAAATTTCTTTTAAAATTAAATGTTTTAAATAAATAGTCCTACTGAGCCTTTCGCTCATGTTTCATTTGTTTTAAAACCTTTCCCCTAGGTGGATTTTAGCTTAGGTTTGAAGAAGAGTCCACGGACAAAACTCACGGGCAGTAAAAGGAGTAAGTAGGTTATTTGAATATATAAATCAAGGCATGTAATTTTCTAACTCTTCCTCTTTATTTGGACTACGGTTGTAATAATATATTGTCAGTACTATGTGTATGCACAAGATGTGGGTCAGTAGTACCCATTCCCGTTCCTCCGTAGTTTTTGTCATCTTTTCCTTATTGTTTATTTTATTACTCTTATTTTTTAAAATAATATAACTGTTTGCCTCTAAAATGGTTTTAAAATTATCACATTTTTATAATTAATTACTATTCTAAAATCCATATTTTAATTTAAATTTCTATTTAATTAACTCAATTAATCTGCCACGTCACCTCCCGTATCCCAGGGCGTGACACCATCATTCTCTTAATGTTAATCGTTACCAACTAGTCTTCTGAGCCACATATACATTATAAAAAATTAGACTTTTAATCATAACAGTGTTTGGCAAAACTTTTAGTCACAACAAAATATTGTAGCTAATGTGAAATTAGTTATAACCTTTAGTTTAATTTTTGTTGTGACTAAAACTTTTAGTAATGGGGTTTTTAGCTACAAAATGTTTCCATGACTAAAAAGCTTGTGGCTAAAACTTTTATTCACAACAAAAATCAAACTAAAGTTTATGACTAATTGCATATTAGTCACAACAAGTGTTGCAAAAGTTTTGCTAAAAACTATGGTGATTAAAAGTCTAAATTTTTGTAACGATAATTTAAACAATTCAAAAATTTGACATTTCATTGGGGGAGTATTAAAATTACAAGTTATGAACATAAGTTTGAGGGAAATTTGTACCATTTTGAATTGTTAGGGAAAAAATTAGATAACCATTATTTTTTGTGAGCCAAATTTGAAATTACCTTAATTCTAAAAAAGTCTACCTTAATAATAAAAAATAATAATGATATATGTATTATCTATGTATGCATTATACTTAGCTTGCTTCTGAATTGATTTTTATAAAACTCAGATGAGATAAGTGGTTCTAAAGCAATGAAAAACATTAATAACTGAATTATTGTCAATTTAGGTATTTAAACACCCAAAAAGGGTGTAAATATGGCGTTATCGAATCTTAACCCTTTGGTGCATGCCTACAATTTTGATTATATGGTTTTGGAGATTAGTCTTTATTAGAAAAGATAAACAGAACAGAGAGAAGGGGGCCTTTGTGATGTGAAGGAAATCTATATTTCATTTGAAGAAAGAAAGAACAGTATACAAGGCCTTATATAGAGGCTGGTGACATCAGATAACAAACAACCAGCTCATCTATTATTGGAAAACTAAAAGGAATCAAATAACAGACTTAGAATGCAGAATAACAAACTTGTAACTAATCCTACATGACTCAATAATTCACATAACCATTTCATTTTCAATTCTAATACTCCCCCTCAAGATGGGGAATGTATGTTATGAACACCAATCTTGCCCAGAAGTGAAATAAACTGAGCTGGAGACAGAGGCTTGGTGAGAAGATCCACCAACTAGTGCTGAGAAGAGACATGCATGGTTTTTACTTTCCCACTTAGCACTTTCTCTCAAATAAGGTGGCAATCAATTTCTATATGCTTTATTCGTTCGTGGAAGACAGAATTAGACGCGATATGCAGTGCTGCTTGGTTGTCATAGTAAAGCAAGGCTGGTCCTGAGTGTTTCACATTTAAGTTTTTCAACAAGGAGAACAGCCACATTAATTCACATGTTGCATTTGCCATTGCCCTATACTCAGCTTCTGCAGAGGATCTGGACACGATATGTTGCTTTTTTGACTTCCATGAAATTAAGGATTCACCAAGGAATACACAATAGCCACTAATGGATCGCCTACTGTCAGAGCATGAAGCCCAATCGGAGTCTACAAAACCTTTTAACTGAACATTGGTTTTTGATGGGAAGAAAAGACCCTGACCAACCATGCTTTTAACATATTCAAGCACTCAGTAAGCCGCCTAAAGATGGGGCACCTGGGGAGCTGCAAGAAATTGACTTAAGCTATTTACAACATATGACAAATCAGATCTTGTTACGGCTAGATAAAGCAACCTGCCTATCAACCTTCTATATCGAGTAGGGTCTTCAAGGAGCTCACCACCTTCTTGTGTAAGCTTCACGTTTGGGTCCATAGGGGTCTTTCTTGTCTTACAGCCCAGTGACCTGTATCCAAGAGTATTTGCAAAGCATAGTGCCGCTGGCTAATTGATATCCTTTTGCTAGAACAAGCCACTACAAGTCCCAAAAAATACTTTAAGGGACCTAAATCCTTGAGCTTAAACTTGTTATCCAAAAATTCCTTAAGGGCCTGGACTTGTTCCACACTATTATAGGCAATAATAATGTCATCCACATAAACTAGTAATGCCATAAAAGACTTTCCTATAGTCTTGATGAAGAGAGAATTATCGGCAGAGGATTGAATGAATCCAACATCAAGCAAAGTGCTAGAAAATTTAGAGAACCATTGCTGTGAAGCTTGTTTCAGCCCACACAAGGATTTCTTAAGCTTACAAATAGGATTAGGAGGTAAAGACTCCCCCTCGCGGAGATAGCCAGGTGGAAGGGTCATGTAAACTTCCTCATAGAGATCACTATGAAGAAAAGCATTGTTGACATTGAGGTGAGTGAGAGTCCACCCAAACATAGAGGCCAAGGCAATAAGAACCTTTACGATGGTAAGCTTGGCTACAGGAGAGAAGGTGTCAAGAAAATCAACGCCTTCTTGTTGAGTGTAGCCTTTGGCAACAAGGCGGGCCTTGTGATGCTCCAAGGAACCATCAGCTCAAAACTTGAGTTTGAAAACCCATTTGCAGCCAACCGGGTGCTTGTTAGGGAGAAGAGAGACAATGGACCATGTGCCATTTTTTTCAAGAGTCTCCAATTCTTGATGCATTGCATTCTACCATTCAGGTAAACTAGCAGCCTGGGAAAAGGAAGATGGTTCTATATGTGAAGAGATGGAGTGAACGAAAGCTCGATGAGCAGGAGATAATCGGTCATAGGAAAGAACATGGGAAAGAGGGTGTTTCATGGAACAGGAGGGCGAGGATAAAGAAAGGAAGGAACAATGGTAATTGGCTAGATAGGATGAGGGGTGACAATCATAGGTAGGACGAGTAGATGGAGAAGTGGATGGCAAAGGGTGAGAAGAAGACGGAAGAGAAGAGGGAAATGTGGGAGAACACGATCTAAAAAAAAATCAGAAGAGGGAGGTGGGTGAATTTTGAAGGGAAAAATCTGCTCATGAAAAATAACATCACGAGAAATAAAGGTAACATTGGTGGACAAGTCAAGAAGTTTGTAACCTTTGTAACCAGGAGGATAACCAAGAAAGACAGCGGGAAGAGCACAAGGAGAAAATTTGGTACGATGACAGGGAAGAGTAGAGGCATAGCAAAGAGAGCCAAAGATGCAAAGATGGGAATATGAGGGCTGTTTTTTTCATAAAAGTTCAAAAGGAGATTTGTTGGAGAGAGTGGAAGATGGGAGACGATTGATTAGGTAAGTAGCAGTGAGGACACAATCGCTCCAATAAGCTAAAGAAATATTGGATTGAAAATGTAAGGCACAAGCCATATTAAGAAGGTGTTGGTGTTTGCTTTCAACAACAGAATTTTGTTGAGGCCGATCGATACAGGAGTGATAAGGGAGGATGCCTTTGGTGCAAAAAAATTCAAAAAAGGCAAGTTCAAGGGCATTGTCAGAATGAACGGATTTGATTGCTGTGTTGAACTAAGTGTGAATGAGCGTGTAAAAATTAGGAAACATAGTGATAACATCAGATTTAGAGCGTAAAAAATAAATCCAGGTAAAATGAGTGCAATCATCAACAATAGTTAGAAAAAACTTGTAACCTTCAAATGAGAGAGGCATAAAAGGGCACCAGATATCACAATGCACCAAATCAAAGGGTGAAATAGAAAAACGATGATTGGAAATGAAAGGTAAATGGCGTTGCTTTGCTAAAGGACAAAAAATGCAAGGAGATGATAAATATGAATTTTTATTGATATTCAAAACTTCATGAAGTTTACAAAGTTGTTTAATAGAAGGGTGGCCCAAACGAAAATGCCAAACATCATTTTACGACATAGAAACATTAAGACAAATAGATGGTAAGCGAGCTGAACTTGAGGAGAGTTTGGATAAATCTTAAACATAGAGATTGACCATACGCCTACCCATCCCAATTGTCTTGCTCTGGGTATGGTCCTGGATGGCACAAGAATTGGAAGAAAAGTTAACAGAAAAATTGAATTGATGAGTTAAAGCACTAATGGATAAGAGATTAAACCAAAAGGCTAGAACAAAAAGAACATTATGGAGAACAATATCAGGACTAAGAGAGACAGAGCCAATGTGTGCAATAGGAATGGATTGTCCAGTGGGTAGAGTGACAAAAGAAATAGGTGTAGTGGTGAACGAAGTGAACAAAAAAGGGGAACAACAAACACGATGAGTGGCACTCGATAACCCATGAGGAAGAAGGCAAAGAAGAAGGAAAAAAAGAAAAAGAAAGGGAAAGAGTACCACTGAAGTTTGAGATGGAGGCGGTGGAGGGAGGATCCGAGGAGGCCAAAGAGCTACAATGAAGCTGAGAATTGAGAAGGTGAAGAAGGTGTTGACATTGGTCGATGGTGAAGCTAGAAAAAGGAGAATCGATTAAGGGAGATGAGAAGGGCGGCGATGATTGAGTTGGTGGAGTGGTGGATGATTCTGAAGCAGAGGTTAGGTTGATTTGGGCCTTAGGTGGGGATGGTTTGGGTTTGGTCTTGTTGTAACTTGGTGGGTAACCATGTATTTTATAGCACCGGTCTTGGGTATGGCTCTGAGTTTGGCAGTGAGTGCAATAAGGCCTGTCTCTACTGGGTTTAGATCCTAGGGCAGAGGAATTGGCTAAGAGTTTGCCAAAGGGCAGAAGCGGCAATGGATCGGAAGAGGGAGAGAGACCATGTTGAATGTTGCGTTGTCTTTCCTCTTGTACAACCAGAGAAAACACTCTGGCGAGTGGTGGAAGAGGATCCATCATGAGGATCTGAAATCTAGTCTGGGCGAAGGATTCATTGAGTCCCATCAAAAATTGAAGAACATATTCATTCTGCTGGTGAGCAAGCCAAGTTCTAAGGCCACCACAAGTGCAAGTAGGGATGGGTTGATAATCCTTGAGTTCATCCTAGTAAATCTTCAGCTATGTATAGTAAGAATTGACATCAAGAGCACCCTGTTGTAGAATAGCCAAATGTTTTTTGATCTGGAAATGCGAGGACCATTGCTTTGGAGAAAATGATCATGAAGATCATTCTAGATTTCAAGAACAGTGGTGAAATACAATAAACTATCGGCTATGTCTCGAGTAATAGAGTTAAACAGCCAAGAGATTACCATGCTATTGCAGCGAGTCCAAGCACTGAAGAAAAGATAAACCAGAGGTGGACGAGGAAGAGAGCCATCAATGAAGGCGAGGTTATTTTTGGCCGTCAATGCCATAATCATTGCACGTCTCTAGGTGTTATAATTTCCTCCAATCAATAGGTGAGTAACAGGGGTGAGACCTGGGTGATCACCATTGGTGAGGAAGTAAGGGCTGCTGGAATCCTCCAAAACCAGAGAACTAGAATTACTGACAACGACTCGGTTGTCGGCTTAATTTCCTCGAGCCATTGAAGATGAGAGAAAAAAAAATTAGACAGAAGCTGTCATGCCCCGGAGTACGGGAGGTGACGTGGTGGTTTAATTAAATTAATTAAGTAAAGATTTGGTTAAAAATAGGGTTTTAAAATGAAATTTATAAATAAAAAGGTGATAATTTTTAAAATCGTTTGAATAGAAAAGTTAAAGAAATAAATGAATCATCATGATAATTAAACAAATAGAAATAACATTAAAATAATTAAATATGGGGTGGAACGCGTATGAGTCCCACTAGCCCACATATTGTGCACACACATATGGTACTGACAATATTATGATACAACCACAGTCCAGAGTAAAAGAAAAGTTAAAGTCTTACATGCCTTGAATGGTAATTTAACCTACTAAATACTTCTACTTATCGTACGTCTGGTGGGCGGACTCTTCTCCAATCCTATGCTGATATCCACCTAGGGTTAAGATTTTAAAACAGATAAAATGTGAGCGAAAGGCTCAGTAGGACTATATTTGAAAATTATTCAACTTTAAAAGAAATTGTATAAATCAAATAAACATATAAAAATGAATTGAAATAATTAACGAATAAATAATTAAATGTGAAATTAAATGAGATATAATTTTCCCAAAATAATTCAAATAAATCAATCAAAAGAGTACCATTTTTCCTTTCCTGGGCAAACCATACATGACTCACCACCGCAGTGGCCCAGCTGGGTTTCGGGACCTGCCCCCAAGGTTGTTCACTACA
>CAMOHE010050899.1:0-17708 GCA_946598075.1 Artocarpus hirsutus | reverse complement strand
CTGTGTTCATGGCCTCTGTCCAGAGTTTTGAATCAACATCCTCCATAGCCTCTGCGTAAGTGTAAGGATCCCTGTCATGTTCATCCGATTCAGCTAAGAAGGCCTCCCCATTGAACATATACCTCTCGGGTTGACGCCCGATCCTCTCACTACGCCGAAGCCCCTTAGGTTGTTGTTCAGGTTCATTTGGTTTTTCTACACTGATCGAAACGGTTTCATTTGGAACCTCTGGAGTGATTGGATCACTCCTAAACTCCTCAAGCACTACTTTGCTTCGAGGCTTAAAGTCGTCCATGTAACTCTCCTTAAGGAAAGTTGCATTAGTTATAAACCCTTGGTCTCCACCATTAGTACAACACCGTAAGTTTTTTAGTAGAGCCTAGAGACGCTTTGATTTCATCCTCCCTACATAAGGTGTCTACTAATAACGATAACAAGGTTGTCTTCCATGAGATAAGATTTTTTGATGTATTTTAGAATTGACCTACCCTACTGCGGCAATTTCTAAGTTAAGTCTAAAAGATCTGAAACGGTGGGTTTCGCTCATAAAGAAATAATTAAACTAGTTAATTATTTCTTGACTAAAATAAAGGAAATTAATGGATATTAAAAATAAATATGTACCTATTAATTGAGAAAGTCTCATTTTAATGAACATCTATTTGACCTACCCTACGGCGGCACTTAGTTGAAGTAATTAAAATTCCTTAGGCTTTATTAAGTTAACATGTTTTGTGTATTTGACATGTGCATTCATGCATCATATTTACTTTGCCTTAAATTTCTTGCGATGTTTATGCAATAATTTATTGAAAATATTTTAATTTTCAACAAAAATGTCAAACCCTATTTTCTCACTTCTCGCCTCACAAGTGTTGATTGGTGATAACTTTGTCAAATGGAAAAGCAACATGAACATCCTTCTCATATGTGATAACTATCATTTTGTCCTGAAGGAGGATTGTTCTTCCTATGCCTCCAACCAATGCTACTAAGGCTGTCTCAGAGGAGTACCACCATTGGGTGAATGCCAATAACAAGGCCCGTTGGTACTTGTTAGCATCAATGAATCAAGTTATTAGAACTCAACATGAGGGCTTTGAAACTACAAAAGAGATTATGGAGTCTCTATAGAGGATGTTTGGTCGTCCATCTGAACAGGCACGCCATACAGCTGTTAAAGCTATCATGAATGCTCGCATGAAGAATGGTTCTTCTGTTCGTGAGCATGTCTTAAAAATGGTTCATCTTTTAAACGAGGCTGAAATCAATGGTGCTACCATTGACGAAAACACCCAGGTTGGCATGATTTTAGAGACACTTTCTTCAGATTTTCTCCCATTCAGGACTAATTATCTAATGAACCAAAAGAAAGATAATTTAAATGAGCTTTAGAATGAATTGCAAACCTTTGAGTTGCTTATAAGTGATAAGGGTGGCAAGGCAAATGTTGCTGAGGTTAATGCAATTGAGAGAAAGGCTTCTTCTTTAAAGAATAAGAAGAAGAAAAATCTAGGAAAGAACAAGGGCGAGAAAAGGATCCAAAAGAAGAAAGGAAAGGCTACTGAGCTTAAGCCCAAGGGAAAATGTTTCCATTATAGCTAGGATGGACACTGAAAAAGGAACTGTAAGAAGTACCTTAATGAGCTGAAACAAAAGAAGAACCAAGGTAAATTAGATTTACTAGTCATGCAAACATGCTTAGTTGAGAATGCTTTCTCAAGCTAGATAGTTGATTCAGGAGCATCTAACCATGTTTGTACTTCTTTGTAGATGCTGGAAACGTCCAAGGATCTTGAAGAGGGAACCTTCATAATGAGAGTTGGAAATGGGGCAAAACTTTCAGCGACGGCAGTTGGGACAGTGCGACTATTCTTTTCTAATAATAAATATTTAGATTTGAACAATGTTTATTATATTCTAGATTTCAAACAGAATTTGATTTCGGTTTCAAAGTTGCTTGAACAGTTTATTTCTGTTTCTTTTGATATTTACTCTATTTCAATTTATAAGAATGGAATGAGTATCTGTTCTAGATATGTTGATGATGGTTTATATTTGATTAAGCCAATGTCCAATAATTTACTTCAAACCAAAATGTTTAAAGTCGCTGAACCAACCCCAAAAAGAAGAAAGATTTCAAATAATGACCATGGCACCTATTTGTGGCATTTAAGGCTTGGTCACATAAACATAGAAAGGATTAAAAGACAAACAAAGGACGGTCTTTTGAGAGAACTAAAAGTTGGCATTCTACCAGTCTGTGAATCCTACCTAGAAGGTAAAATGACCAAAAGGCCTTTTTTGGCTAAAGGTGAAAGAGCTAAAGCACCTCTAGAAAACATACATATAGATGTATGTGGACCTTTGAATGTCAAATAAAAAGGGGACTATGAATATTTCATCACATTTATTGACGATTATTCAAGATACGGATATGCATATTTGATGCATAATAAATCTGAAGTCTTTGAAAAGTTTAAGGAATTTCGTGCTGAAATAGAAAAACAACTCAGCAAATCGATCAAGTCTCTTCGATCAAATCGAGGAGGAGAGTACCTAAGTTATGAATTTAGGGATTACTTGATTGAAAATGGAATATTGTTACAGCTCACGACACTTGGAACACCACAACAAAATGGTGTAGCCGAAAGAAGAAATCGTACATTGCTTGACATGATGAGATCGACGTTAAGCTATTCTTCTCTACCTAGCTCATTTTGGGGATATGCGCTACAAACAGCAGTATATATTCTGAACCTAGTTCCATCCAAGTCAATCCCTAAAACTCCCCTAGAGTTGTGGAATGGCCGCAAACCTAGTTTGAGGCATATCTGCATATGGGGGTGTCTAGCACATGTGCTGAAAGGAAAGACTAGCAAGCTGGAACCACGATCGAAAGTTTGCTTATTTATAGGTTACCCTCAAGGAACGAGAGGAGGTCTGTTTTATAGTGCTGAGGATAGGAAAGTATTTGTATCGACAAATGCTACTTTTCTTGAGCACAACTATATGGCAAATTTCAAACCTAGGAGTAAAGTTGCTCTGGAAGAGTTGCAGGCTAATGAGATTAGCCCCACACTAGCAATAGTTGTTGACAGACAAAGAAAAGAGACGACTACAACAAATCAAACACTACTACCACCACAACGTACTGGGAGGGAAATAAGATTACCCATCCGCTATCGTGAAGAAGGTGAAGCACAAGTTATAGTCATCCATGGCAGTGATGATGACCCATTGACATACAAGATGGCAATGGATGATGTTGATCAAGAAAAGTGGCTAGAAGCCATGAAACTCGAAATGGAATCAATGTATTCTAATTCAGTCTGGGAACTTGTAGATCTACCAAAAGGTGTAAAAACTATTGGATGCAAATGGATCTACAAGAAGAAAAGAGAAGCCGATGGTAAAGTGGAGTCTTATAAAGCTAGGCTAGTGGCAAAGGGTTTTACCCAAAAAGCAGGAGTAGACTATGAGGATACTTTTTCACCAGTAGCCATGCTAAAATCTATTCGGATTCTCTCATCCATTGCCGCTCATTATGATTATGAGATTTGGCAAATGGATGTCAAGACGGCATTCTTGAATGGACATCTTGAAGAGACTATTTATATGGTCCAACCAGAGGGTTTTGTGGTGAATGGCCAAAAGCAAAGAGTCTGTAAACTACAAAGGTCCATTTATGGACTCAAGCAGGCTTCTAGATCCTGGAACATCAGATTTAATGAAGCCATAAAATCTTATGGTGTTGAACAAAATTTGGGTGAACCTTGTGTCTATAAGCAGATAGTAGAGGATAAAGTGGTTTTCTTAGTTCTTTACGCAGATGACATACTACTCATTGGCAATGATGTAGAATCTCTATCCAAAGTAAAGAACTAGCTAGCCAACCAATTCCATATGAAGGATTTGGGAGAAGCAAGCTATGTTCTTGGAATCCAGATAATAAGGGATCACAAGAACTGTTGTGCATTATCTCAGGCATCATATATTGACAAGGTGCTTGTCAGATATTCGATGCAAAACTCCAAGAAAGGTAATTTACCATTTCGCCATGGAGTGCATCTCTCCAAAGAGCAGTGTCCAAAGACACCAGAAGAAGAGGAGAATATGAGACGTGTTCCCTATGCATCAGTAGTTGGTAGCCTGATGTATGCAATGTTGTGTACAAGACCCGACATATGCTTTGCAATAGGAGTGGTTAACCGATACCAGTCAAACCCGGGATTAGATCATTGGGTAGCTGTCAAGCATATACTTAAATCATTGGGGATTTGATTCCTATTGGATATACATATTCTGATTTCCAATCAGATAGAGACTCTCAGAAGTCTACCTCATAGGCGGTGTTCACTTTTGGAAGTGTAGCCATTATATGCAGGAGTGTCAAGCAAACTTGTGTTGCTGACTCCACCATAGAGGCTGAATATGTAGCAGCTTGCGAAGCAGCTAAGGAAGCACTCTTGCTCCATGAATTTTTGAAAGACCTGGAAGTTGTTCCAGATATGCATTGGCCGATTAAACTCTATTGTAATAACAGTGGAGCGGTGGCTAATGCAAAAGAGCCAAGGAATCACCGAAAAGGAAAGCACATAGAGAGAAAATTTCATCTAGTAAGAGAGATTGTCAATCGAGGAGATGTTTCAGTGGAAAAGATTGCATCGGTGAACAACATAGCTAATCCATTTACCATTATCAGCTCGAAGTTTTGAGCAACATCTTGAACAAATAGGAATAAGAAACATGTCTCATTTGCTTTAGGGCAAGTGAGAGATTGTTAGTATATGTGTGCCCATAAACAAATGAAATGAATTATTTTTGCTGATTATTAATGTAATTTGAGAAAATTTTCAATATTATTTTTGCATGCATGTATGTTTTAGATGCTTTATAGATATCAAAAAATCCTAGATTGTTTAAATGTAACTTTAAATATTGTATATAAGTGTTATATACAGGAGGATAGTATTTAAAGTGAAACAATCAAAACATGTCCGTGATTAAAAATTAAAGTCGGGATCTTTAATTTACAATCACTTACGCGGTTCATTACATTCTGAATGAAACAATCTTATCCGGATTGTTAATAATGAGATTATTGGAATGAAAGCGTTTTATATAATTTGATTATATAAGATTGGAACACAATTAATTATGAATCTCTAATAAATTCCATTAAAGAGCATTCAATATTAATTAATGATTGTCATATATGAATCAATCTTAATTCTGAGTAATTAATAGACTCCTATTTATAGTGTTATATTTTCTGACATGTAAGGTAATGACACAAATGTGTGATGTCAAATTCTTGATATATTAGAAATATAATAATGTAAATAGCCGGGAATATTAACATACAAGATGAAATCTATTCCTTCGTAAAGAAGTTAGATAGACGGTCCTCATAAGTATTGATTCAGGGCTTGAACAATAAGAGCGCTCAATTTATGATTAGATCATGGATATATTATTCATTAGAGAATCAATGGTACTTATGGATAAAGATGTAACTAAAGAGATTAACGGAAAATACCTAGCTTAATTATGGATCATTTATGGAGGATTGATTTATATGTAGTGACTATATCAACGGGCAAATTCAAATCTGTGAATGTAATTAATTTTATAATTTTAAGAGTGCAATTTCAAATTTTTAGTGCAGTAATTTGGAATTAATAATTTGATATATTAATTAAGGTGTTAATTAATTGTCAAAATTATTGGAGCTTAAAATTATAATGTCCATAGTTCCTCTCAATGGGTCCATTAAAATTATATGAACTATATTTTATGTTGGGTTCAATTTATTAATTTGGAATTGAGAATTCTAAATTAATATTCATACAAAAATTAATTAGATTAATTATATTTTAAATAATATGATTATTTAAAATAAATTTAAAATAGTTTTAAATTCAAATTATACAATGTGGTTAGGACCACATTATAAAATTATTCCATAGAGAAGGTCTTTATGGTAATTTAATTTTTTGGCATATGTTTAAAAAGGGAGATAAATAAGTAAATAAAAGAGAAATGATATGGTCAACGTATGGGAGAGATTTTCTCTTTCCCATATCTTATCTCCAACTCATTTCTTTCTAAATATAAGTGTTGCCATGTATATACCACATTATGTGGGATGTTATCCCTTTTTTATTTAATTTATTTAAAAAAAAAAGAAAAGAGAAACAACCAACGTCCACTTCCCTGAGAAAGTGGCGTTGATTGCATATCCCATATATTGTGGGACATGTATATTATTATAATAATTAGTTAGTTATTATTATTAAATAATAAAAAATAAATGAATAAATTAGAGGATATTTAAGAGGTATTGGTTTAGAAAAAGAGACAGATGAATTCTTTATTCTTCAAAATGAGAGTTTTTCTTCTTCTCCCTTTTTTCTTACTTTGTCTCATGTGTTGAGAATGCAAAGTGACCCAAAAAATTTAAGATTGTGTGATCAAACCCAAAAAAAATTAGAAACGCCCACTCGTTTTAGTTCATCATAATTTGGAGAACATTGAGAAAGACTTGTAGTGTTTATAAGACTTGTAGTGTTTATAAGGATTCAGAATTTCTAAGAGATTCGAAACAATTGAAAAGAATTGTTCTTCTTCTAATTACGGTATGTTTCTATATTCTTTTATTCATATATTGCATTAAATTAATAATTAGTATAGATCATAAAATTTTTTTTGAAATATATGATTCGATCTTCTTCATACTTCCGCTAAAATTTTCTAAAATCTGGTTTGCGAAACCAACAACGAGGACAAGGAAACGGACGTACTTGGAACTAGTACATGCTTTTAGTACTGAGGACTGTACGTGTTTGATCTACAATTAAGTTTAAATGGATTAGAACATAATTAATTAGTGAATTAAAAATGATTGAGCGCTCAAATCACCGTTATTAGGTCCTAGCAAAACTCAAAAACAAAATTAGATGAGGCTGACAATAGCAATATCAAATCAGAAAAGCTAAATTGAAACTAAATGCTGAAAATAATGGCTCACTCCTTGATTTGAGCTACTACGTCCATCGTCTTTCTCTACTTTTTGGTAAACTAATCAAATACAAGAACTGAAAAATAAATGAACTTATTAAAAACAAAGATTTTCTCTTTATGAGGCACTTTCTGCAGCTTCTGGAATGCAAATGAAGGAATTCGGATGCCCCCTAATGGTGCTTTCATCCTCTAAATTTTGTTTCCTGGAAAATTATTTGCAGTCTGGTAGTGATGAGGAAGAAGGAAATGGGGAGAAGAAAAAAAAGAAGGGGCTTAAGGGCAAGATAAAAGATAAGATATCAGGGAAAAAGGAAGGATCAGAACATACCGTGCCTGCAGAGAAAAGTAATGGTACAGAAACAACTCATCCAGACAAGGGATTTATAGAAAGGATTAAGGAAAAGCTTCTGGCAGCACAAGAAGGTAGATGATCATGCGTATCCTGCAGAGTGTGGAAAGTCAGCTGATAGGGAGTCAAAGGAAAAGGGAATGCTTGAGAAGATTAAGAAGAAGCTGCCTGGGGGGCACAAGGACGACTAGAAGCCAAAGGAAAACTAGAATGTGTCTTTGATGAACCGTTGGAATTAGGTTGGCTAAGGTGTTTGCTTGTTTTTGTGTTTATGGGTTGTCTGTAATTTGAGAAGGTTGTTCATGTGCCTGTATTCTGTCCTTGAGCTAGTTGGGTATCTTTTGTAACTCCTCAAATCTATTACGATGAGTAGTTTGCTTTTATGGCTTTATAAAGCCATCTCCTAATGCCCTGAAACTTGATTGGTAGTAAGATTAAGTTGCTTAACCAACAAACAAAAAAACATTTCTCAAGACAAAATCTTATGTCATGCTTGAGGAACGCACAAAAAATCCTACTAAAAGCAGACTAACAGCATCAAAACAAAATATCATACAAACATTTTCACATGCACAAATTCACACAAGACATTGCAGGCATTTCCACCAAAAAATGCCTCGATTACAAGCCCTGCAGTTATCTAACAAAATTCTTCCCCCAAAGGCCGATTTTAGTCAACAAAACACTGAAAGACAACCAGACAATTAACATTTGTAATTACAATTGTTCAAAGCGTCACATAATGTTCTTTGAAACCTCTTACAACAGACGTGAATCACTTGATACATTTGGAGGAGAATGAAGAACCAAAAACTCAGTCAACGGCTAAAGGTGGCAGTGTCCAAAATATAAAACGGTTAAAGAAAAACATTAAGCCCCAAACCAAAAAAAAAAAAAAAAAAGGAGAAAATAATTCAGTTATAGATACATGAATCTGCCATTTTAAAGGGCTTGCCAAGTTTGTTGCCCCTAAGGGTGACTGGGCATCTAATTCTTCTATAAAACTTAGACTTGACCAATTTTCCGAGAATATAGGCCCTGGATCTCACCACAAATGTCAGGTTCAGTGGCACTACCACGCTTTCAATGTTATCTCTAGCACCTCCAATAACTGAGAGCCCACCATAAAGAGGCACTTGGGACCCTAGCACCGTTGTCACTATTGTCCGGTGACTCTTCCTCTGTTGATAAAACTTCTTCATCTATTGGAGTTTTCACAAGAAAAAAAAATAAAAAAAAAATAATAAGAGTTTTGATTATGAAGCAAGCATTGCTAGAATACTAAATTGAATGTGCAATAATAATATACAAAAGCACTTATTAACTAACTAGTGGATCAGGGACCAAGTGACTAACTTTAAAAGGACGCAAATCCAATCCATAATGTACCAACAAAAAGTCCAAGTTAGAAAAATCATTTACGCTTTAGTGTCAAAACCCTTCTGTTCTTTTTTCCCTTCCTATTGATGACGTCAAGAATAAAGCATACGCAGAAATGTTAATACTCTAAATTTAAAGAGAGATAGTAGAAAATATTAAAATCCACAAATAAATTTCAAAATAAAGTTACGAAAGTTATGGAAATTTATGTTAACACAAATTTTCCTCCGTTTTCGGAAGAACTTCGGAGTTTTTTTTTTTTTTTTTTTGAATATTTCACATATATTTCCAAAATAATAGACAAAAATACACGACAACCTTATATAAAATTAAATATTTCTATCCAAATACTCCCATATTTCTCGTTATTTTCTGAAATTATGTAAGAAAATGTTTACCCAAAATATAATTCAGTCCCCTGAAATTTCGGCCACTATTTCATTTTTTATTTTTTCATTGAAAAGGGTCATTGATTCATCTTTCAAAAGATATCATCACAAAATTTCAGTTTCACCAAAAAAAAAAGAAAAAAAAAATTGTTTGGGGACCAACACTGCCAACGCCAGCCAGCTAAAATACCAAAATGTCCACGAAAAGAGTAGACTCCAAATACTACTTCCAAAGGCAGAAGGCTAGCCCCATCGTATACTTAGAAGCAGTAAAAGGAGATGTAATTCCTAAGAGCGAATTATGAAAAAAAAAAAATCATGATATTAAAACTCTACTATTCATAAAATTATGGGTTTCACTCTGGCATGTGGTGTATTTTTTAAAGTAAAACTTACTGTTTGATTAATAAGGAATGATAAGCGTATGAGATTAAACAGAATTGCTCAAGAATTATTTAACAAGTATATTGCATGCTACTCTCTTGAGCAAAAAACTGTATACTGCATCTTTCCATCTGCAGAACTGCTGCCACCGATAAGCTTTCCCAGCAAATACATGGGGTCCCGCTTGACATTTTCTAATAAATTTCCACGAAAGCACGACAAGAGCACATGAACAGAACATACTATACGCTTACTAATCAATGAGATTTAAAAACGGTTTTATCCGTTGGAAATTTTCATTTTTATTGGATTAGCTCTGCCTTTTTTTTCATGATTTAAATATTTTGTTTTTACAATCATCCAATTGCTATGATGCATAAGTGTTTAAAAAAAATTGGGACGTGCGGTAGTTTTACTGTAATATCTTTCTTATAGCATTGGCACTTGTAAGTTGTAAATCTTCTTAATAATGAGGTCAACTTTTCATATATTAACACCTGTTTGAATAATTTAAGGTAAATTATGCACCATCAAGGAGTAAGGTGTTTTAGCCTTTTGTTAATATTTTAATAATCTTACATGCAATTAAAAATAATTTTGTATTATGCGTTGTAAATTTATGATATAGACAATATCAAATCCTACTTTTAAATCACTTGTTGTTGCTTTTAAATCACTTGTCACTCTAATCCATCAATGGTGTAAAATAACCTTAACGGTTCTGTAAAAACTAAGTAGGTGTTTGAAAGGTTGGTGGAAATCAGTGGTAGGGATCATTTTTACTGTAACATGTGAGAGTTTTACACTATAGTAATTTTTTTATTGTTACTGTAGCATATAAAAATTTTTTACTATCTATATCTAAGTTTGTGGTAGAAATTAAGTAGTAAAAACTATTATAAAGACTCTTAAAAGAAAAAAAGTCGATTTTTAAAAAACAAAGAACATTGAAAAAATGATTCCTTTCACTCCTGGAAGCTTCTAACGTTGAAAAAGGGGTTTTGGCTAGAAGCTAACACAAGAGAGCAAAGAAAAAGAGTTCACACTTTGAAGTTTGAACTTTGAACCGATAAAAAAAAAGGTCATCCAAATTGCCCTTTTGAAACGTTGGAAGTTCAAAACCTCCTTAGACCGTTCGATCAAAGGTCCATAATAAAGAAATGCCATGAGATCAATAGAGATGGGTGATGTTCTACTTTCACGGTTCCCAATAAACAGCGGCTTAGGATTATGGTTGGTGCAGGGAAGAACAGGCTTTTCCAGTTTCAGGCAGTTCTTTAAAAAAAGACAGGAGACTGCCTCGGTCTTTCTTCTCATCATCCCACCTCGCAATGCAACCAAACCCAACGAACCCACACCTGACCCCACTCCAAACTGTCCATAACTACAAATCCAAGCCCACGGACACTCAAATGACCACATTACCCATGAACATGAAGCCATTTAATGGTCATAAAAAGGGACAAAATAGGCTTAAAAAGATAATTCCTCTTTTCAAAATGGTGGGAATGTCGGAACGACTTTTCGTACCTGTCCGGAGGCAACTTTGAGCTCGTAGTAGTGAAATTCGAGTGGGGTAGCGGTGACGTGGACGCCGAAGAACGTGCCTGGATTTCTGTACAAGATCCTGACGGTCGAATTCATCGACAGCATATCCGTTGGCACCCCTGTTCGATCATTCCCCGCCTGAATCCTGAATTGCCTAAACACAATATGCTGCTCCACAAAACGACAATCAATATTTCCTATTCCCAATACCACAAACGACGACGATTCTTGGAAGAAAGATAGAAAGGAAGAAAGTTCACCTGAACGACAACTTGAGGCTTGTAAGACTTGCTAGCACCCCAAAGAATCAAGGAGAAGAGAGTGAAGAGGACGACGAACAAGAGCGCAAAAAGAAAGCAAAGCCTTACATTGCGTCCCGGTCCCTGGTCGTTTTTCTCGTCGTAGTCGTCGTCTTCTTCCTCGGAATGCTCTCCTCCGGGCTGAATCTTCTTCCAGGCGGAGAGGCTGCGGGGGTTCTTGAGCGACGCCGAGAACCGCGACGTGGACGACTCGCGGGAGTGGTGGATCGGGGAGCAGTGGTAGTAGTGGTGGTGTGGGGAGCCCAGGGGGCTCGAGCCGTACGACATCTTCTCGACGTCGTGGTTCGACGGGCTCTGCACGTAGTAGAGTGGCCGGCGCGGAGACGGAGGCGGCGTCGACTGGTCTAAGCTCGTCACCTCCGAGTCGGACTTCGCGTGCTTTGTCGTCGCCGGCGGTGCCGCCATGATCAGAGGAGAGAGTCGGTTTTTGGGATGAAAATGATGAAAGCTTCTTTGTGTTCTTGGTTATTATGCAAAAGTTTGGGGACTTCAGAGGAAATTTGTTCTTTTCGTTTCTTTTGCTTGCGGAGGCCCACAAACGGCAGTGTACAGCAAGTAAGTATGACGAAGACGGAGCAGACTACTGATTCCAAGTCTAAAAATACGAAAATATATTATTGAATTACGAGATCACCTTTGTTTTATTTCTTCATTTCTTATTGTGCGCATATGCGACTAGCATGCGCCAAATGCGTAATGCCCGAACTTTCAGACCTTATGCGTGAATCTCTCGATCATTATGCCAACGATTTAACGGCGATGGATGTAATGACGATGGTTCGTGTGATGCACGATCGTTAAAAGGTCGTGGTGTTGTGTGAGAGTTGGCTCTTTTTTCTTTTTCTTTTTTTTTTTTTTTGGGGGGGTGGGGAGGAGAGTATGTCGAATTGTCCGCCTTCGCACTAATTGACGAGCCCACCGAGACTTTTTCGATTAGTTTAGAAAGGCAAAGGGCGTAATAGGTGCGATGGTATTATAACGTGGAATTTGAGTTTGACCAAATTAAGCGAAATAAATGTCATGGTATGGCCTTTTAGAACTCAATGGAAAAGGGAAAACGACCCATTGATCTCTCGGGGAATCAGTGTGTCTTTGGTCACCCGTTTGCTCGTGGCTGAATAGTTCTGATCACTGGTAGCCACCCACACTCACCCATTGTTTGTCATAATCAACTCTTCTGGAGAGTGTTTAAGAACTAATAAGGTGTTTTGCTTTCAATTAAAATCAATTGGTTCTAACTATTAAATGATGTAAAGTTTGCAACGGTATAATAAGTAGCAAAAAATTGTTAGTGTAAAGTTCTTACATGTTATAATAGCTTTATCCAAAATTGGTTCATATTGTTGGTTTTAACTATACTTTTTAAACACTTAATGGTTAAAACTTAAAGTTAGAACTAAAATATTTTAGTATGTAAGAACTTTACATTGTAGCAGTTGAAATTTTAGTGTCAGAACTTGGTTTTCAAACGAACCCCTAATCCTTATAAGTTTCACTTAGTGCTTTTCTTTACTTTAACAAACCGGTTTTAACTAAAAAAATAAGTTCAAATATTGTAAATGATGAATGCTTTACATTGTGGATGGTCTAAACTGATGAATTCGAACCTATATGCTAAACATATTAGTAACTTAAACCAAGAACGTGGATCAATGTTAATTTGAAATTTAAATTGCCCTTAAAATATGTGCCATGAATTAACTATGGGTTTTTAAAAAAAAATCGTAAGAAAGGGGGTTTTTTTTTTTTTAGTAATAATCCATAAGTCAGGAAAAATGATAAATACAATATTGTAATAAGAGTTATAGTGGAAAATTTTTGAAATTAATTCTTACAAAGCAACTCGACTTTAATTACACTGAATCATTCACTTGTCCAACACCATTCTCAAGGCAGCGTTTTAATGGCCCCAAGTGAAATTTGCACATCATGTGCAACAACGAGTATGGACTGGGCCCCATTCGCCGTGCTTTCACTTTCAATCACACCACTCTTTTAATGTTTCGAGCTATGGGCCCGTGATCCACAATCCTAAATATTGCAGTTTTCCAATCCTTCGGAATGGAAACTGGCAAAGTGCAGCGGCTAAAACCAACGCCACCAAAAATGGGGAAAATTATGTCCAAGCTGGGTCTTGGTTGGCTAGAATTTATCATTTTTAATTAGCCACTTTAAAGTCATTATCCAACGTTTTCTAGCTAGACATGGTTCATTAAACCAAAGTTGCGAAACAACAAAGGTTGCAGTTTAGTTAAGATTATCCTTTTTCATAATGAGTTGAAAAGAGAAGCAATGAGTAACATCAAGTAGAGATCAATCCCAATCCGTCGGCATAAAACAAGGATATTGCTTATTGTCATAGAATGACCTTTACAACTAGGGCTATACACTGTTTGGAACGGACAATTATGAGGGAAAAATCACCAAGTTGCAAGTTTCGCATTTTTTAGCCGTTGAAATTGTTTAGTGAAAATATTAATTTGAGTTTTTTATATTTACACGACACAATTTCACTTATTCTATAATTTGTTGGTCTAAACGATATACAAATTATTTGAAATTTATTGACCGAACAACTAAGTTTTTTTATCGTAGTTTAAGATTTAATAATTTTTTTAAGGACTTTTTTAAATAAAATATAATAAAATGAAATTAATATGAATTTTAGTTTATAAATCAAGGTTCGTGATTTTTTTATTTTAATATATATATATGGGTATATAAGTTAAATTGTATAAACAGTGGGAGAATACCGTATTAGATGTTTATATTATATTACTTATTGTTTCATTGCCTGTGGTGTATATAGATATATATGTATTTATTTATTTATTTATTGGAGAAGGATTTCGCCTTACAACGTGAGTGTGGGCTTGCGGCAAAGCTTTCGCCGAGAAAAAAATACAGAAAAAAATAAAAGTTCACATAGACTAAAAAAGAGGGGAAAAAATTGCTCAATAACCCATTTAAAGACATCGAACCAATTTTGCTGCTCTGGTTAAATCTAACCTGTTATGAAAATAATGTCATAGAAATAAAAAATAAAAAATACATAAAAATTTACATAAAAACTTTAAGACAAAAAAAAATCATAAACAAAAGAGAGAAAAATTACTAAACTTATAAAAATCATAATATATAAGCGATTAGGAGGTTAAAATTTTATAATAATAAAACTTAATACAATGTATCATATATATATATATATATATAAATAAAACTTTATAGGTGAAAAAATATAAACTAAAATCCCAAAACTATGAAGATTTTATAAAAAATTTTACATTTGTTTTTTACACTATAATTGTCGCATCGTAAACTTTTCAGGTTACAAACTGTATTCAAGCCACCATATTCTAACTCTAACGAAATCAATGCATCAGGACGTTTTGTAGCTGTTCACTGGCTCACAGAATTTCACCGGAGCTAGGTGCGGCTGGTCTGGGCTTGCCAGATTCTGGGATCACGGTGCTGGCTGACAAGAAGATGGGCCTTCTATTTCTCCTTTTGTTTTTTTTTAAAAAAAGAATGAAGTGCAACAAGATCTATATAAAGCCACCTAAAATTTTTGGTAAGATTGAATATGAACCTTAGAGTGTTCTCCACAGTGGAGAATATAGACTCACCGTACACATATATACATATATATATATATATATTAGAGCAATCCAAAGTCATCAAAAATAAATTTTAATATCTTATTAACTCAAAATTATCGTGGCCTACCAATCACATTAGTTGATCAATAATCACCCAACTCTGTCATTAACCCACAACCATTATCATTCATCATTCAACATTCACACAATATTCAAAAATTTCTCATTGCTCGTTGTTACTCATTACTCAGCTCTACCCCAACATTGACTTTTCTATCACTTTGACCCTCCTCAAACTCCTTAATCAGATAAGGATCAACATTCTCCTCCGGCTCCCACGTGGCCTCCTCCATGTCCGCCCACTTCACCAAGTACTCGTTCTTCCCCTCGTCCCCGACTCTCTTCCCCACCACCCCCTCCGCCACCGCGTACTCCAGTCCGGCCTCATAGTCCCTCACCAGATCCTCCGCCACAAACCTCGCCTTCACCCATTCGTTCGCCTCTCCATCCTTCCACTTCACCAAGTACTCCAGATTGTCCCCTTTCCCTCTCTTCTCCATTATCTCCTGCACCTCCGCGTACTCGAACACCGCCCTCTCCAACGCCCGAACCGCCCCTTCCAGCCCCAACCGCCTTCCGAACTCCATCGGATTCCCCCTCGGCGTCACCTTCAAAATCTCCCTCGCCAGATCTAGCGGCGTCCTCCGCCGGTCGTCCTCTGCCTCGGGGTCCGCCCCCAGCTGCAGCAGCAGGCTCACCACGCCGGCCTTCGCGTACCCCGCCGCCATGTGCAGCGCCGTCAGCCCACCGGACGCGTCGCGCCTGTCCAGGTCCGCACCGGCCTCGGCCAGGATCCGCACGCACGGCTCCGACCCCAGCCCCGACACGAAGTGGAGGGCCGTACGCCCGTCGGAGTCCACGGCGTCAACGTCTCGGCCATCGTCGGCGTCGACCAGGGCCCTGAGCGCGTTCTCGTTGGCCTTCTTGGCTGCTGTCCACCTGGGGTTGTCGTACTCGGCTACCACGTCCTTCGCAATGTAGTCGGCTGGGACCCACGACGGCGCGTGGCCGTCCTTCCACTCGATCAGGTACTCCATTCCGGCACCGCCGTCGAGAGCTCTGGAGCCGATGATCTTGCTGACTTCGCCATAGGACTCGTCGACGTCGGCTAGCGTTTTGGGGCTGTTCTCTCGGTTTTGGATGACGTGGGCCGTCGTGAGGTTGGACTTTGGACTGGGCCTAAGGGGAATGGATTGGGCGGCGCCGAAAGGAGAAGAAGAGGTGGTGAAGTAACAGCACTGTTTTGTGGAGAGTTTGAGGCTAGAGAGAGGCTGGTTCACGAAGAGAGCGTCCATGGAAGTGGAAAAAAAAGGTCAAAATGTGGAGTTTACTGTTGTGAGTTGTGATTGGACCGAGGAAGCGAATGATCTTCTCCGAGTTTTTTTCGTTGTTGTTGGATTCTGCGTAATCTGAGTGTGGTGTCTGGAGATAAGGAATCCCATCCACTCTCTCCCTGTTGTCATGGCCGTTTTCGAGCTGGAGTGTGTGGGGGACATCGTTGGCATTTTATGGTTACTCTGTGGCTCGTGTTTTTTTCTCTCTTTTACAAACATTTGAAGTGATTTGTAGCCACAAACATGTAGTCGAAGTGGTTTTAGTTTAGTTCAATTTTAGGCCTAGGACACTAGTGATCTTGAGCCCATTTATGGAGAAATGTGGCAAAATGCAGCAACCTTGAAAATTGGTGTTTAAACACGGCTGAAACCAATAAGTTAAACCCGAAATATTATATCATGTGCATACTTTTGAGATAGTTAGGGGAGAGATGCCACTAATTTTTTGTGTTGATTGAATTATGCCACGAGTAAAAAAAAAACTCTCGCAATTTCTGCTACAGCGGTAGAAAAAGAGTAATTATATAGACTAATATACTCCAAAGTAGTGTAGGGTTTGTTTTCAATTTCTCTCTCTTCTTACTCGTCATCTCAAGTCCAAAGCCAAGCTCTGTGACGCTTGTATATATTTATTATTTATCAAATATGTTTTTTTTTGTAAATTTGACATTTACATGGTAAATGGTGAGTGTATAGAGGAAAACAAATTCTATATCCCGCTGACATTCTTTTCTACCTATTTGATGTTAAGTCTATTTTTAATAGTAAATTGTGTTTGATAAATGGTGCACTGATCATACTATAATGGATGTGTTTTAGTTAAAATGAGTGTGGTAGATTACGAATACACTATGTAAATTTTGAATTTACAAGTTACACTTTGTTAACCTGTCTAAGTTAAGATAAGTGTGGTAAATTATGAATTTACAAATTGTACGTTGTTAATCATATTATAACATAAGTATCATATGTGTTTTTACTTGTTATATTATTTTAGTTAACTGGTAAATTCTAAATTTACAAGTTGCACATAATGAATGTGTCTAAGTTAAGATGTATGTAGTAAATTATGAATTATCATGTAAATTCTAAATTTACAAGTTATATATAGTTAAGATCAGTGTGTAAATTGATACAGTTATGTTCTATTGTAAATTCCAACATCAACAGTTAACTTGTAAGGGGGTGTTTGGCAAAGTGGTGGGAACTGCGGTTCCCACCACAAAATCAGTTATGAACAGTAAAAAGCTTTCACATGCTACAGTAACAATAAAAAATTGCTACAGTGTAAAGTTCTCATATGCTACAGTAAAAGTGGT
>CAMOHE010050898.1:6635-60234 GCA_946598075.1 Artocarpus hirsutus | reverse complement strand
ATTTTTACAGTGAAAATCAAGTAAGAACTGCAACATTATGTTTTAACCATTACCGTTGTTTCCACGAATAAAAGCATCACCATATTTGTTTTTCAACTGCCCGTTGACATACTCCTCTGTTTGTTCCATTGCAATATTCATATAACCATCCAGACAAGCTAGAATACCTGCAAAAGAAAAAATAAATAAATAAATAATAATAATGATAATAATAAAATAAACAAACGCTTCAGAAAAGCTAATTTGTATACTTTTAATAATAACAAAGCCTTAAGTAGGAGACATATTAGTAGATGCCCCCACACAATAATTATAATCAACTCGATGGAATTGTTTGATATCAAAGCGGATCTTCTGTAATTTTGCACGAGGGCCCTGTCATTAATAACTTGTATTATTTTTAGTTAATACCAAAGCTCCATCAGTAAATCAGGTCTACAAAATATCATTGTACATAATTTATGACTGATCTAATTTTTCATTCCACTACCCCCCTAAATGAGAAACTTAAATGAAAGCAAAGGACACCAGAAGCCACATGTGATCGCCTGATATCCATGGAATATCATGCAAACATACTGAACTCACCTCAATCCTCCCACATAGAAATGGAGGTTCTTATAGCCTTACAGAGAGCATTATAGTGTAAAAGAAGACAATTTCTATGATCCTTGTAACCGTAAAAGAGAAAACTCCCCATATATAGCTCTATTTTCACTAGAGAAATGATGAATAAACTGTGCATATATGTGTAAGGACACAAACTATGTTCTTCAAAAAATTGTTGGATAACTTGAGCTTCAAGGAAGATTAGCCCGCTTCCCAACTAAGTTGGAACCAACTTAGAAACTCATCATGAGGTTGTGCTATCAAATTATTGACATAAAAAGGAAAAATACATTGGCATGATCAATTTCTTTTCTGAATTTATACCCAACAAAATAGATAAACAATTAATGTATAAGAGTGAATGTATCTGCAGATCAATAACAGGTAAATGATAGGACATTGCTTCTCAAATCTTTTTTCTATAGTGAAATTACGAGGAAGCGAAAGAAAATGGATAATGTAAGCAAAACAAGTGAGTCAAAGACCAACCTCTATAGTCCACTCCAGAATTTAGTTTAACGACAACTGGTCGTCCACGAATAGATTTCAGGAAATCAGCTGGGGTTTTTGTGGTTGCTGACCCTTTCTCTCCTGCTCCGCTCATTTTCCTTTTACCTTAAATCCAAGTTTTCTCTACCTGATGCAAGTAAAATAAAAATTAAAATAAAGAAAGGATAAAGAACTTCACTCACAATATCACTAGATACAGTAGAACCATTATACATTCATAACTAATTATCACCATACATACGTAGCAAGCTCTCTAACATTACTATTTTAACTTTAGCAAGTGATATGCCATATATTCACCACTCCCTATAGAGTTGGAAATGGAAAACATTGATGCATATAGGATGGACTCGGAGAAATGAAAGATAAATTATGTTAAGGACAAATCAAAAGGTCAGTTTACTATTTACTTTAAGAAAACTCATCTATGTTTAGTGAAATTTTTATAAATGCCCAATTCAAGCTGCTTAAGAAGTGACAGGAATATTCTTTTTCCGAAAGGAAAACTTTTTTTATCAACCCTACTGATTGTGACTATTAAGCTCAACAAACACACTTTAAACAACTACTTTGCTCAATGAACAATTATATCTTACGAAAGAGAAGGCTAATCCAAAAAAATTGGACGAACAGGGCATGTCTAGTCTTCCACCAAATATATATTGTCCGGACTTTTTTTGTGAATAATGAGTTTATATAACGATCTCCCTCTCTTTTCCGAAACGGATTGAGTTTATATCATTTCCCTTATGAAGCAGCAAAATACTCCACAAACCAAAAATATGAAAAAATAAACCAAACAAACAAGACCATAAGAAATATTACTTGTTATACTATGATTTTGGTGAAATTATTCAGTAAAAAGCGAAGGAAATCGCCTAAATTCAAAGAGAAAGAGAAGAGTCTCACTAAATCCCAAACAAAGAGATCCCAGCCTGCCAGGACGGCGGACGATTTACGAAGGATGGAGGACAGACGGCGGACGGCCAGCGGCGAAGGATTAGCCGGAGAAGGTGACGACTGAGACACTGTAAATAGGTTTTAGCGTTCTAGGGCTTTGAGATTTGGGAAGTAGGGCGGGGAAAATAAAATCTGAAGAATGGAAGGATTTTTTAATTTAATTTTTTTAATGAGTAAACGGAGCGCATTCGGGGCACCGCCCTGTGACCCGATTTATTTTTTATCCGGCAATGTGCAGGTGTTCCAAAAAATATATCTGATGACTCTCAAAAACTATACTCTTTCTTTTCAGAAACCTCTGTTAACAGTACACGTTTTAAAAACACTAGTTCGGATTAAAATTATTTTTTTATATCTAACGAATAAAAGATAAGTACTCACCGGAGTTTTTTTCTTCTCCCTTCATATACATGTGAACCTAACGTTTTTTTATTTTTGAACAACGTACTTTTAGTACATTCATAACGTAATTATGATATATTCTATATGCTAGATTAGATTGCTTGACAGACTAACTTTAAACTATAAATTACATTTCAAAACAAGTTGCTACAGTATCTGTCTAATAACATAAAATCATATCATATTTTATAGTACAAAATATAATGTAATAATCATATTTACTATATAGTTGTACATATCTTTAAATATTCTCAAAATTTTGCTATCTCAATTTCACCGGAATAATTTAGTCATAGTGTATTTTTTCCTTGTTTGTTTAGTTTACTGTATTAGCATTTTATATTGTATTATTTAACAATAATACAATATTTGGAGCATTTATATGTCATATAATTTAACACAAATTCAAACTTAATGCATTAAGAATTTTGATATCTAATATGTAGAGAAACTTATGTATTAGACTGTGTTATATAATTGGGTTAATTTTACTTTAGGCCTAACTTTAAAACATAGCAAATCTCACTCATGAACTATTCAATTTATCATATTTTGATCCTTTTCGGTACTAAATCTGTCAAATATTAGGGGAATATAGCCAAAAATTTTACTTTTTGTCCCTAAACTATGCAACTTATCCTATTTTGACCCTTAAAAATTTTAGACTATAACAAATTACACTTCTGAACTATAATATGTGTCTCATGTTAACTATTTCATCATTAAATTTGTTAAATATTGACCGAGACAAATAATCTTTTTGACTTATTGAGTCAATATATGTTTTCAATATAGATTTTAAAGTCAAAATATATAAATTTCTATTTACCCATCATCATATAATTTTTACTTTTTTTCTTCCTTTTTTTCTATAATTTTGTTGATAAAAGTGTTACTCTTTTCTTTTTCCTCAAGAAGTTTTATTAAATTTTCTCCATCGTACGATTTAAAATGAATTAAAATAAAAAAAATAAACAAATACAGAAAACAACACTTAAATATATGAGTACCTAACAAAAACGACACATAGATACTACTATATAACTTACTTGTCATTTTTATGACTAAATTTTAGGGTTGAAAATTGCATAACTGATATAATAATAAATACTTTGCTTAATTGGACTCAATAAAAAAAAAACTTAAAATTCATATTAATTTTAAGTCAATAAAAATATACATTTGTTGAAATTCCCTATTTGTAGGTCTTTTATACATGAAATTTGAATATAAAAGATTCAATCTCGACTGTCTATTTATAATTAATCTATTAGGTATATATATATGTGGCTTAATTTATCAATATTTAACGGATTTAATAATTGAAAGGCCAAAATAGAACAAATTTCATAGTTTGGGGGTCAAAATGAGACAAGTTGTATAGTTTAAGAAGAAAAATAAAATTATTGGCTTACCTCCTTAATATTTAACAGATTGAGTAACAAAAGAGCTAAAATGAAATAAGTTAAATAGCTTAAGTGTGATTTATTACTTTTTAAAGTTCATGAGCCAAATGTGACGAATTGCATGATTCAAGGGCGAAAAATAAAATTGACCTTATATAATTAAATATACGATAGTTAGGGATCCACTTGCGGGCTCAATCAGTTGTTCAAGTCCTCTTCCTAAAAGCCCTTATCATTGATCTGTCTTGTTGGAATTTTTGTGTATGCGCTTGTTGTGTATACCAAAAAAACTAAAATAAGGTAAAAAATATTCAAGAATATTAAGAGCGAGACCGGGATCGAGGTCTGAATACAAGACTGAAACTAGTGTCAAGATCCAAGATTGAAAACCACGTTTGAGATCTGATCTAGGGCTGGTTCCAGGTACACTCTTTTTAGTGAAGTATGATAATACTCTAGCTTGAAGTAAAAACTGTGATTGTGAAGGACATTGTGGAAGCCTTTTTATTTAGTCTCTTGACAAAATGAAAGGGGAGCTAGTCCCACATCTGTTAGTAAGTAAAAAGATTGCAGTTTGAAGGCATATAAGGAGTTGAGAACGTAAAAACTTTTAGTCATCGAATTCTCAATTAGTTAGATTTTGTGATTGTAAAAAGTTTTGTGAATTTATTTATGAAGGTTATATTTTTTCTCTTGATTTGGAGTTTTTTATATTCTAGAGATTTTCATATTCTCACAAGGTGCAACTTTACTCGTCAAGATTTTTTACTTTCAAAGTGGATCAGGGGTGCTATTAAATGAAAACACAAAGGGCTTTGTTGTATTTTCTGCTCTTTTTATAGCTACAAGCATTCAAAGGAAAAATATAACTGCTTACTCATTCTACTAAATGAAAACACAAATTACTGGTGTTGCTAAATGAAAACACAAAAGGCTTTGTTGCATTTTCCACTCTTTTCCATGGCATGAGTATTAAAAAGAAAAATATAACTACTTACGTCTGTAATCTGCTCTCTACTTTCGTCTCCTATATGTATTCTATGGGAAAGAGTTAACGAGCTGCAATCTGGAAACAAAGATAATAGAAGCAAAACGATCTTATTTTATTTAAAAAAAATGTTACTTTCATTCTTTACCTTATTTTCATCATCATTTCATGATTTTCTGAATCATAGAAAATAGTGTGATGTTTGCTGATTTTAATTGGTTGTGATTTCTTGCTTTATGTTATTTACTCGTCAATTGTTGTTTGTTTGTTTGTGAGAGAGTTTATGATTTCTATTTAGTGACTCAAGATGTTTTAGATATGATTTTGTTGATGTTAAGATTAGACGAATTTATTTAAGAATTGAGAAATTCTTGATCTAAAGCTTGGGATGTAATTCCACCTTCATCAGATTTATTTCATTTTATCAATACACTATAATTGTACATTTTTTTAGGGGAACGTTTCTTTTATTTTATCAATCGACTCATTGTTCTAACATGCTTCGCTATGTTTAGTAGCTGTCAATAGTTAATCAAAGACGATCAGCCATGCAAAAAGATTTTGGAACCGTAATGTCACATTAACATCAAAACGCAAACGGAAATAATAATAATAATAATTGTACTATGAAGGGAATTGCTCGAACTTAAGATTCAGAGTTTTTATAATATTCTTTTAGGAAAAGAGTTATATAATTTTAATACTTGCATTTTAAGAAAACATTATATTAGTAATCTGTTATTTAGAAAATATTATAACGGTAACTTTTATTAATGAATTCTAAGATTAATTTGCTAAAACTTTAAATTAAGACTTTAAAAGAACATAAGTACAAACAATACCAAAAAAACAAATAAATCTATATATATGATTTTCTCAGAGAGTTTTGTTTAATCTTTTATTTGGATTTTCTATTGTAGCTTTACAAAATTAATTTTGGGCCCATAATGATAAGGTAAAATGGAAATTTTATTTTAAAAAATACAAATTTAAGATAATAAAATTATATTTTTAAAAACTAAAAGGATATTTTTTTAATATTTTTAAAACAACAAAATACTAGTATGTTATTTTTCTAAAACATGGTATCAAAATGATAGTAAAGAACTTTGATAGATCTCTTAACCGGATAAATGCAATTAAGGCCCCTCAAAACAGAAAAATATAATCAAGGCTGTGGACCAAGCCAACAGTAAGATGCCCTGATTTTTTATTTTTTGCTTGAGGCTCTGTATTTAACTGTTATGTAGAGTAGCTATCGGCAGCTGAAAGCCTGAAAAGGTCTGCGCAACTAATGGGGGGTCATCAGTTGATTGCTCAATCCAAATGGGTTCCGTAGCTATCACTGGCCGAAATGTTGTGATTCACCAATCGCATATTGTTAAGTGATTCCTCTGTCCCTCAAAATGGATTGGTAGCACTCATTGTTCTGACGCGATGAGTTATGTTCAGTTGCGATCAGAAAGTTAAAAATCAGGGACTGTCAATAATTGCAAAAAGATTTTAGAACTCATAATGGCCAGATTAACATCAAAAAGTAGAACATATTTCACAAAACTATCATCTAATACTACGACGGCAAAAGCAAGCATCAGGCCAGCAGAGACGGCTTGCCAACATCAAACAATTCAATCCCAGAGACGCAAGGTAATCGAAACAAAAACAGGATTAAATCCACAACATAAACGCAACAAACAGAAGACAAACACAAATCATTTGACTAGGCTTCCTCCTGACCGTCCTCATCTTCATACTCGTCATAACCCTCCTCATCAGCGGTTGCATCTTGGTATTGCTGATACTCGGAGACCAAGTCGTTCATGTTGCTCTCTGCCTCTGTAAACTCCATCTCGTCCATACCCTCTCCAGTGTACCAATGCAAGAAAGCCTTCCTGCGGAACATGGCTGTGAACTGCTCACTTACTCTCCTGAACATTTCCTGGATAGAAGTGGAGTTTCCAATGAATGTTGATGCCATCTTCAAACCGGTTGGCGGGATGTCACAAACAGTGGACTTGACATTGTTAGGAATCCACTCAACAAAGTATGACGAGTTCTTGTTTTGCACGTTAATCATCTGTTCATCAACTTCCTTGGTGCTCATCTTGCCACGGAACATGGCTGAAGCAGTCAAATATCGCCCATGTCGAGGATCAGCAGCACACATCATGTTCTTGGCATCCCACATTTGTTGAGTGAGCTCTGGAACAGTCAGAGCCCGGTACTGCTGGGATCCACGAGATGTAAGTGGAGCAAACCCAACCATGAAGAAGTGCAAACGAGGGAATGGAATGAGATTGACGGCAAGCTTGCGGAGGTCAGAGTTCAATTGACCAGGGAACCTGAGGCAGCAAGTTACCCCACTCATGGTTGCAGAGATCAGGTGGTTCAAGTCTCCAACTGCATAAACAAAATTTATGAGTCAAATATGCATCAATTTTGAGAAGCCAACATTTTTCAAAAACAAAAGGCCAACTAAAACATTAGTAGCTTTCAATTAGCAGGAAATTATACTACACAATTATCACTAATCCCTCGATTGCTTTTTTCCATGCACAAAATCTCAAACAATAAGTAGACCAATCGAACATTAATGTCTTCTCTTTTCATCTTAATGTTGGAAGAAAAACAGCACACTACAATGTCCTAACAAAAATAAACCATAAATAGCAAATGATTTAAGGGAGAAGAAACTCACAGCTTGGAGTGGTAAGCTTGAGGGTACGGAAGCAAATGTCATAGAGGGCTTCATTGTCCAAAACCATGCATTCATCGGCATTCTCAACAAGCTGGTGAACAGAGAGAGTTGCATTGTATGGTTCAACAACAGTGTCGGATACCTTTGGGGATGGGAACACAGAGAAAGTGAGCATCATGCGGTCTGGATATTCCTCTCTGATCTTCGAGATGAGAAGCGTTCCCATTCCTGATCCGGTACCACCTCCCAAGGAGTGGCAAACCTGGAACCCTGAAGAATTTCAAGAAACAAATTACTTCCATCTGTCTTTGCGATAACAAAACAATAAAATTCAACAGATCTACAATAATTGGTTGCCAAATACAGAGTAGAACAGTGAACCCCATTCTGACCTCAAAAAATAAAGGATAAAACAATCATTTTGACATAATACTCGTTTTATACTAATTTACTTTAAGAAAATTTTAGATATAACTAGAGAGGGCAAAAAGGATTGTACGATCCACAGAAAAGAAAAACTCAGTATTACTTATATTTCTTTCCTTTTCTCAACAAGCAAAAGACGAAAACCCTAAATCGAAACAGAGCAAACGTCCAATCAACAAAAACCGACACGGACAACAGATCAATAACCGCTCGTCATTTGTACGAGCCAAAACATAATAGTGTATTAATTTGAGAAACAAACACATAATACTTCTCCAATTAAATCACTGAATGCAATGAAATCAGAAAATTACACCAAGATCAACAAATGAGAAAACGAAAAGTAAGAGGAAATGCAAAATGAAAGAAAAATCAGCAAAAACCCGAAAGAGGAACGCAAAATATTTACTGATTAGGCAAAATCGGTTCGAGAGAAAACTAAAAGACAAAATGAAAGAATACCTTGCAAGCAGTCACAGTTCTCAGCCTCCTTCCTGACCACATCGAGAACCGAGTCGATCAACTCAGCGCCCTCCGTGTAGTGACCTTTGGCCCAGTTGTTTCCGGCGCCAGACTGGCCGAAGACGAAGTTGTCCGGCCGGAAGATCTGGCCGTAGGGACCAGATCTGACGCTGTCCATGGTTCCAGGCTCCAGATCCATGAGGACGGCGCGTGGAACAAACCGCCCGCAACTCGCCTCGTTATAGTACACATTGACTCGCTCGAGTTGGAGCTCGTTGTTCCCCTGGTACCGACCCGTCGAGTCAATCCCGTGCTCGGCGCAAACCACTTCCCAGAACTTGGCTCCGATCTGGTTACCGCATTGGCCTCCCTGGATGTGAAGGATTTCTCTCATTTTCGCTGATCTGAGTCCGAGTCCGAACGCGCTACTGAGTTCTAGAGAGAGAGAGAGGAGGAAATATCGAGGGTTAGAGAAAGAGAGAGTGGTTGGTGTTTTGTTGATTAATGAGTGAGAGAGAGACCATGACATAGAGGGAAGAAATGGGCTTTTATAGCAGGAAGAAGGACGTTATAACAGCGTCACGAGGGATTGCAAACTTAACGGTAAACGTGACGGCGCCGTTTGGTTTAAGGGGAATTTGAATTTTGAAAAGGGAGCGAAATTTTTTTGGATTGTTTATGGGGAGAATTCGGAACGACTGATAGGCCCGCGACGAATCAGGAGCGTACGTTGTGTTGGCTCATCGAGAATTTTGCTTACATTCGGCGGCTGTGATGCTTGTTACTGTATCAGATGTTACGTGGCGCGCAAATGTTAACACAGTCGGGAAATTAAGGATTCACGCGCTGTTCAAGCGAGTGATGTTTACGAGCCAGCGGCGTGTGGACTACAAGAGTAAAGTGGGGATTTTGTTTTACCAACGTCGTGTCATTGCATGGAAGGAGTCTATCTCTCTTAAGCAAGGTTTTAAGTTAAAGCCTTGTGTATAGAAAAATAGGTGGTGGAGAACCTCTCTTAATATAAGGTCTAGAGTTTGAGTTTTGTATATGGAGAAGCAGATGTTAGAAGAGCCTTAATTGCTACAAGAGTCTTTGCTCAAATCCAGATTAATCAGGTTTACTCTCACTAAAGTTAAAGGGCTTTCTATGTGGATTTGTACCTTTAGTAGTGGGTCCGAATACTGGATGTTTAGGGTCCATTTGGTAAATAAATTCGAATAAGTAATTTGATTTGAATTAGAATTTGAGTTAATGATTTGAATTATTATCCGAATTGACGTTTGAATATACATTTAAATTTTAATCTGAGTATGGAATAAAATTGTAATTTGTGTTTAGAAAGGTAGTAAAAATAGTTTTTTATTTATTAATAAATCTAATAAAATCTTAATGTAAATAATTCAAAAAAATATGCAATATGGATCTTAATTTATTCTTCTTTTCACTAGAAACATAATGAAAAAAGAATTATTTCAATTGGATATCAAATGAAAAACTTATGATTTTTTTCTTCAAATATAGAGAGAGAATTTTAGTTTTTACAGTAACAAAGATATTCAAGTATCAAAAATTTAAGAAGAGTTAGAACTCAATCTACTCAAAGAATTTAAATTTGGAGAAAAATAAACACGTATTTAAAGAAAAAAAAGTGGTGGGGGTGGGGGAATTTTTTCGGATGAAGGCATATGAGGGGCTGAGGCTCAGACTGGAAGCACGTGATTGGGAGATAGGGTCATGTGAGTGAGCACTTTCCGAGCCAATTCAATAGGCCGTGTTAGGTGGATTTGTCTTTAACTTTCTTGTATTTGTATTCTACACGCTGACTCCTAAATTTTCCTAGTTCTTTGTTTGGTTGTTTGTTTTTCTTAAAAAAAATTAAGTGATGGGAGATAACACTATGTTGAATTGTTTAATAAGGCCGACAATTAAAATTCGTGGGATGTCAATATCCTAAGTTCTCAGAAATATTTTCTATATGCCTCTTCCATTTATTTTTTTTGTTGCCAAAATTACTATAAAGAAAGGGTACCATGCTAATAATAACGCTAATAATGGAAGCATAATGCACAATTGTTTGAAGCGTTAGAAATGCAAGATCAACCGACAATGAGTCAATGCCATATTTGCATGTCGTTTTTTCAAATGGACCGCTTGTGTTTGGTTATAATTGCCACATTATTTTTGTCAACAAAAATAAATAGATAGAATTAAAACGCCTCAGATAAAAAAAGAAAAAATTTAAAAAAGGCCTCAGATCAAAAACAATAATTGCCACATTGTTTGGTTAGTGCTTAGTAGTGTCCAAGTCCTAATTCCTAACTGCCCAGCTGCCTTCTGAAAAGTGAAGGTGCTAAAATTCCCCTCATAATATTTTTTTTCTTTTTTTTTTCTTCAGACAAAAATCTGTGATCTGAAATCGAAATACATGCAATTGTACCAAAAAATATCGACTTAAGCCAGACCCACATGATGTTAAGGAATATCTTCCAATACTCCAATCACCAAAAATCACCGAATGTCGTCTTTTTTTTTATATATATATTTATCTTGCTACACAATGATAACATCCAACAGCAATGCATCTTAGCTTTCTATAATCCGGATAAAATAATTCACCAATTAGGCAAGAGGGGTGGCAATTCTGGTTGGTGGGTCATGTTAGTATTGGGTTTGAGTTAATTTTTATAAAAATTAGGTCGACATTAACCCGACTCGTAACACGAATAAGTTGAGAGTTATCAACCCTAACACGACTCGTTTTAGTATGGGATGACACAAACACGACCTGTGCCAACCTATTCCTTATGAGCAATGTTAAAAAACAATGATCCGTGACCCGAATTTGACCGGCAATCTACCTATGACTCGCCTATACTAATATATATATAACATAAAAACAAACACAAGGTTAGATGAGTTTCATACCACATCAATAGAAAAATTCAGTCCTAAAATTTAAAAAACATCCGACAAGTCTAAAATATATCATGAGCCACCATAGCAACTGTTGATACTGTTACAAAATGCAGATTTCGATGCAATTGTTGATACTGAAATGCTTAAAATATGACGAGTCATCATAGTAAGGATAGGATAACATAACTAATTTATCTTCCAAAGTGAGAGGTAATATTTTGGGTTATCTTATTGTCTATATCTGATCTGATATATAATAACAGAATAAAAAATTTGAATAAATTAAAAGCGGGTCAGTTTAGAGTTAGACGGGTTGACCCGAACCCAACCTGTTTCTGGACATGTCAGTTTCGGGTTGACATTAAACTGACTCGGGGTTAATTTTTTTGACACTAACCCGTAAAAATTCGTGTCAAGTTTATGTCGTGTTATCATGTAGCAATCCATATTGCCGGACCTAAGGCAAGACAAATTGCATTGAAGAGCAGTCAATCAGAAAAGGGCACCACACCATTTATTGGTATTTGGTGTAGATCTGTTTGTCACTTGAAAAATCTAGTGTTGTGGCAGCCCAAAATCCATTCTATGGCCCACACACAGTGTACCAAACTGGAAGGAAAAACTATAGAGTGGCAAATGGCCCATCCCCAAACGTACCCTTCACTCAAGCCAACACCCAAAGCTGGTAAAGTGGGGCACCACAAGTAAACCAAAAGAGTAAGGCTCTTAGATGGATAAAAAAGGGACAGAAGAATAAGAATAAGAAGGAGAAGAAGCAATGTTATAATCATGGAATGACATAAAGCGAGAGAGAGGAGACGCAGTTTTCACTTTAGCCTTCATCAGAAAGCTAGCTGTTTCATATATTTTAGCAGCCGTCATTTCTAAGTTCTAACACATGTTAGGAGAATTTCATCCAAGAAAAACAAAAAGACACATGTAAGGTGAAGGGCTATGGCATTTGATTGAAATATTGGATTGACTATTTGTAATTGATACTAACGATAGTAGTGTGAACAAAGTCTAATTTTCCTGAAAAAAACTCTTATACAATTATAAGAGATCGGAAGCCTAATTGTTGGAGATTGTCAACTCGTATTATGAAGTGATCATCCTTATATAATCATGAATAAATCATGTATAATTCATTGTTAAAACATCAAGGAACGGACAATGAAAAATATAATTATGTGGTCTGTGAATATATGCATTGTCTTCCGTCTTTTGTTTTGTTCTAGAACTCACAAGTTTTCCGTCCAATTGATAATTGTTTAGATACGGATCTCTTAATGTAGTCCACTGACAGGGGACGGTGTCGCATCCTTCAAAGGCATTCAGTCGATTGGTCTCCAAACTGTGTGTTTCATTTTATCACAAAAATATATACATATATATATATATGTGTGTATATATATGAGGAACGAACTGATGTTAGAAGGGCAAGTTGCTAACAGTCTAATTGTGGAATGATTTAGGTTAATACATTGTATCAAGGATTTGTTGGGAAGCAAAATTCCCGGCGAATAAGCTGTTTAGTCTAACAGCATATGATAATTGAGAATAAGGTCCCTGTAATTCTTGTGTCTAGTCGTAAAGGTGTCCCATCTGTCATCTATTGTTTTGGCTTTGCCCACATAGGAAGCAACATTTCAATAAAATAATGGAAAGCCGAAACTTATCAAGGTTCCTTCTAACTTTGAGTTCTACCAGGATTTTGTCCTGCAATTGAAAAGTGAAAATGGTGCTCTTTCATCTTCCGCCAGTGTCATGGAGCGCAAGAGTATACAGGATGGCGCATTGAGCAATATTTTTTCCTAAGAATCCGACAGTTTTATCTGACAGTTTTACTATCTTTTTTTTTTTTTTGGCCTAAAGTAGTACAATTTGGAAATAAATGTTGGAGCCAAATACATATATGTGGATCTATATGTGTAGTTGTGTACTTATAAACATAAAAAAATTTGCTTGTGCAGTTTTGTATGTTTGTCATGACACATATATACTAGTCCGTTTATGAACACAATGGAAAGCATAGAATTATTGTTCAAATCAATATTTTTAAATGTAAATAACTGTTGGAGCCAAATGTGTGTGTGTGTGTGTGTATATATGTGGATCTATATATGTATTTGTGTACACATAAACATAAATAAATTTGCTTGTGCAGGTCAAAAATGTGCAGTTGAGTATGTTTGTTCATTACACATATATATTAGTCCATTTAAAAACACGATAGAACCATAAGATCTTATGATTATTGCTTAAATCAATTGTGTTTCAATTTTTTTGAGAAAAAATATTACATTATAATTGGTTTAAATCGTAACTTTGTGGTTCAAATCACATTCTCAAACAGATTATATGTAAAAATGAATATAAGCATTTAGGATGTTTTGTTTATTCGAAAAAAAAAAAGCAAAACGACCGGTCATCATTGTAAAGCTGTCGTTTCAAATACAAGCGACAAGACTGCAAAGAAAAAACACCATTATAAACAAAATGATGCAATGCTCAACTACATGTCGTTTAGCCAATAAACGTTATAATTTTATTTTTTTTTTGGCGTAAGTTTGAATATAAAGATTTAACTTATAATTTACTTTTCCGAGGACAAGAAAACTAAGTCTTAAAAGATATACTCGATTTTTTAAAAAAATTTAATTGAATTTCGAATATTTTTTTTACTAAATGAAATTTAAATTTTTAATTTTCTTTATTTTTTTTTATTTTGTCTAAATCCTCAAAATTACCATCCATCCCTGCTCTTTCATTATAAAAAAAAAGCTGAATTAATTAAAAATGCTAACAGAAAAAAAAATTGACATTATTTTTTTGGACAGGACAGTAAATTTACGAACAAGTTACGACATGCCATTAATTACTTTAACGACACCAATCTTTTAGAGTTCAAAACGACATGATATTTATTGGTACAATGTACACGACCACTACACGGTTTGTCTTTTTGTTCAGTTGACATAAACGACATGACACTTTATCTTTAAACGACAAACACGTCGAGTCCAACTAAAATATGTCGTTTATAACGAGTAACATGTCAAACCTTCGGCTACAGTCTCAGCTTCGCAGCCTTCCCTAATCGAAAAACCCTCCTAAAGTCCCAAACCCGATTCTCATCTTTTGCAGGCGAAAAAATGGTAAGCAAACGACAGAGAGAAGCGCGCAAGAGATTCAAAGCGGCTCACCCAGAACTGTTCCCGAAGCCAGAGCCGACGCCGCCAAAAGACCCAAACAAGAAGAAAACGAAGAGCAAGTTCAAGCGCAAGAAGAAGAAAGTGGACCCAAAATCGCCCGGCGATGGGACCAGACCCATCAAAAAGGGTCTCAGAAAGCACCCTCTTAGAGTCCCAGGCATGAAGCCCGGCGATAGCTGTTTCATCTGTAAAGCCAAGGACCATATTGCAAAATTTTGCCCTGAAAAGGCTCACTGGGAAAAGAACAAGGTTTTTTTTTTTTTTTTAATGCAGATTCTGGTTTATTTTGAGGTTTTTTCATTTGGGGTCTCTTAAAATCAATGAATATTTAACGGGGAAAATGTGGGTTTTCATTGTAGATATGTTTGCTCTGCCGAAGCCGTGGTCATAGCCTCAAGAATTGTCCCAGCAAGAACGATAAGACTGTGGATAAGAAGTTGTGTTATAATTGCGGAGAAAGTGGGCACTCCCTTGATAAATGTCCCCAGCCTCTTCAAGAAGGTAACGTTTGTTTTTTGTAACATGGATTCAATATAGAATACATGAAGTTCAAGCTTTTGATAGCCCGTGCCCAAAGTAGTTTATCTACACGTATATATTGTTCATAGGGATGTCCTATATTACCAAACTTCGATGCGAGTATGTGACACAGCAATGGGTTATATAGATGTAAATTTGTAGCTTCGATTTGAGGAGATGAGTAACTTTTTCCCCCCTTTTTATGGCAAAGTTGACATGAGTATAGGTAGCTTTTTAGCTTAGCAAGTTATTATTTTGTATTTTTGTAGGACAGAGCTTGTAGAGTCCTGCGTATTTGTGCAACGCATATTTGAATTCTGCATATATGTACTTTACATAGTGCTGAAACAAGTTGTTCAGAAACAAATATTGATTTAATGTTTATGGTTCTAATCATAAATGGGAAAGTGATTTGTTAAGCCATTTGATCTTTGTCGTTGCCTATTTAAACGAGTCTCTTTTGAGGTATCATGTACTTTAGAGTTGATCAAATTGTGACGAGGATTGACTCTTGGGTCGACATCACTGTTTTTTTTTTTTTTTATGTATATAATTATCAATCAGAATTCTTGTTGTTGGTGATGCAGGAGGAACTAAGTTTGCCACATGCTTCATTTGTAAGGAGTCTGGACACTTGAGCAAAAACTGTCCTCAAAATACTCACGGGATATACCCGAAGGTAAATTAGTTTAGCACTTTGGTTTTTTAATCTCTAAAAATGGTCAATATTTTTAAGGTTTGATCATTGGAGCAAAGTGCAGAAGTTATTGATCATATTTTCTAATGATTCATATCTCTACCATCGAGAAGAATGTCTCAACTAATTGAAAGTTACGTTCTTCACTATGATTTTTTTCCCTCCTTCATAGGGTGGTTGTTGTAAAATTTGTGGTGGGGTTACACATTTGGCAAAGGATTGTCCTAACAAAGGCAACAAAGATTCTGCTGCTGCCAAGAAAGCTACTCGTGCATGTAAGTTTTTCTACTTTTGGTGATAAGACATAAGCAACTCTTGATGATAACTGATAAGTTTACAATTTGCAGCAGGTAATAGACTCATTGTTTCCATTGATGCTAAGGCCTTGATTGATAACACTTTCTGACTTTTACGTTCATTTTTTTTAAAGTAAAAAAGAATGGTGGAGAATGGAGATTCTCTTAAACAACTTGAGAATATCTCCTCCCTCCATTTTACTGATAAAACCAAAAGTTAAACGAAGCAGGTAAATGTATGGAATCACCTCCAATAGGGGATATTACTCATAAGTGCTACTTTTGTGAATATAGAATACACCTATAATAATCATGGAAAGGATTCTATATGAGGCATCACTGTAACATACTAGGCAAAGTGTTGTTACGGGTCCTATCAAATGTACTGAAACGCCTCAAACAGGGAATATTAGCCTTCGTCTTCTTCTTATGGGATCGAACCCACAGCCTTTCACGCAAAACCCTCCCCAATTCCCCTCCTTATGCCATTAGATCAAAGGGTCTTAGGCAATATTAATGTAACTTTTGACCATACAACGTCTAGCTGTAATTTAATCCAACCTCAAGGATGACCATATGTCTTCATCCCCTTTCTTTAGATGAACCTTTTTTTCGTGTTTCCATATCTCTGATCTCCTGTGAAGTTCACGTCTACTTTTCATTGTTCTTGTTTCTGGGTTTTTGATTGGTTTATGATGCTTGTACATGTTAGTTTATTATAGTCTTTTTCATTGTTTTCAGTTAGCATAAGTGATGAAAGGCCAAGAGGACAGGTGACCAAATTCGTTAGTGGGGATGATCTTGAGGATGATTTCACGGCAGACGACACATATAGTGGTAAAAAAGACGAGTCTACGGAGCCAAAGGCCGGTTCTACTTCTAACTCACAAGAAAGTAATTTAAGATCAAAGAAGAAACAGGGGCCCAAAGTAGTAAATTTTGTTGGATAAGGACGATTTTCTTGAAGATTAAATCCTTGTAATCCTTTTTGACGTGTCTGTGCTTATCATTTGTCCTGCTTTAAATTTAATGGACATCAATTTATACTAATTGTAATTTTTTATTCTCCTAATTAATTAGTTATATATATATATATATATATATATATATATAAATTATTGTTTTCTTTTGGCTTTCATTTTTGGTTTTGGCTGCCTATATTACCGGATATCTTCACATACCCCAACTTGGCTAGTCCTTTCCTTTTGAAAAAGAATCATAATAATACACTGAAAAATCTAGAAAGATGGCAAATAAAAGAGAGAGGAACTAGCTAGAGTTTATTGTGCAATCCTATCGTGGCAACATGGAGTTGTGGTGATCCATGGATGACCTATAGGGAATTCTTAGCCTTTGTTTTCGCCACCAAGTTCGCTCAACCTTTGTTTTATTATTTTCAAAAGAATTTTTTTGGAGGGCGTGATTAAAGATTAAAAAAAAATTATTTAATTTTTAGAACAAAAATTAAATGCATATATTCAGTGGTTAAAGCAAAATTAAGGGACTTTTTAAAAAAATTATGTTCTTGTTTTTCACTCGAATAGTTATTCAAAAGAAAAATTACAAGACTGTTGAAAAGAAATATTAAAAATATGCCACAAAGTGCATTTGAGGAGATAAATATTAAATTGTTGGAAGAAAGAGAGAGAGAGAAGGAAGAGTCCATATTGAGAACTAACATTAAGAAACAAACATTTTTAAGTACTACTTTTTATTTTCTGAGTTTTATAGAATTAAACTAAGACCTAAGAAATAGAATTTGCTTACTTTTCTCTTAGAAAAGAAAACTAATTAACGTGTTCAATATTTTGAGATGTGTTAAGTAATTAGTTAATGATCCTAATAATAAGGCCCTTGACTTAAGGGGGGGGCCTTTAGCAGTTGCTGTGATGGCCTTACCCTTAAGCAGACATTGTCTATACCCTTCCATTGCTTTGTTCCTTTCTTCTCTTTCTTCTTCTTAATTTATCAAAAAAGACATTCTCTCTCATTGGAGTTAAACATGGTATGTCTTCTTTCCACAATTTTTTTTCTTGTCCTATGAATTTTCTCTTAACATAATTACTAGTGAAATCTGGTTTAATCGAAGAAAAATAAGTTTCAGAAATGGAAGTTCATCAAACCTCTTAAATCAGTTTCATGAGACATGCATTTTCATGTTTTACATCGAATTATTTAAAAAATCTCTTGTATTTACACTGCCAAAAAAGAAACGCATTCCAATGTTCCTTTTGAAGAGCAACGTTAAAGGATGGAAGTATACATTCTTTGTTTTCGTTTGTTTGGTTTGGTTCAGAATCTGGTAATAGTTATTAATCCTGTTGCAACACAATTCTTTAGCGTGTCACATGCTTCTCCAATTAATTTACTCAAGTTATATTGAATTAGGCGAGTTCGGCACCTGGAATGGCGGTGAGTGACGAATGTAAAATCAAGTTCTTGGAGCTAAAAAAGAGGAACTACCGGTTCATCATCTTCAAGATCGAGAACCAAAATGTCGTGGTGGAGAAACTTGGCAGCCCCGGCGAAACCTATGAGGATTTCACCGGGTCTCTGCCTGACAATGAGTGCCGCTATGCTGTATATGACTTTGACTTCACTACTGATGAGAACTGCATGAAAAGCAAAATTTTCTTCATCGCCTGGTATCTAGCACATTTGCTTACAGTCGTTTGAAACAGGCTTATTCAGGACATGCTACAAAGTAGTGACAATTATACGTGTATGAAATGACCTTGATTTTGTTGGTTTCAAAATTTGAAGGTCACCGGATACATCAAAGGTGAGGAGCAAGATGGTGTACGCGAGCTCAAAAGATAGATTCAAAAGGGAATTAGATGGCATTCAAGTTGAGTTGCAAGCAACTGACTCTAGTGAAATGAGCCTCGATATCGTAAAAGCCCGAGCTCTTTAAACACACTCGCCATTTCTTTCCGACGAAACCTAAGCATTTTGTTGACAGTAATTAAAATTGTCTGTAAGCCAATGATTTCTCATCCTCTTAATTGTCATTTTCTTATGTACGAACTTTTGTTATGGCTCATATTCCAAACATCTGATTTGCTGCTTTTAAGGTTGTTGATGCCTTTATTATAGCAACATGTCCCCTCCTAACACTTTGGTGCAATGCCTTGAAATTATACGTAAAGAGAAGAGACTAGTAAACATGAATTATATTCCAGAACTGTATCAGCAAACTGACTACAAAAGCTGGAATTGGGAAAACGTACAACATTCTGTAATTCACTTTCTGCTGTTGTTCTTCTTACTAAGTTCAGGAGCTTTATATCTCTTATGCATAAGCACATACACAGTAGCAACTGTTGGAATTTCAGTTCATTAATGTTGTTATTACTTATCCAGAAATATGTTATATATATATACATATATATATATCAAGCAAGAAGAGTAAAACGCCAAGGTGCATTGTCGTTTCAAGTTAAACGGGGAAATAGTGCTGATGTGTCCATTATTCTTTAGTTACAATTGTAATTAAACATACATATATATATATATATATATGGGTATCCGTTGTACTCAGGGGGTGGTGTGCTTGTAAAAACAGAATAGAGAGAGAGAAAAGTGTACGAGAGTTAGTAAGAGAAAGGGAATTTTTCTCTGGGTATTCTATCTGGTTGTTTCTCAAGAAAATTCTGTTGTTGGTGAGAGCTTGAGGGTATAATCTGTGGATTATTATTTCTGAGAATAGATTGAATTCCTTGAGGGGAGTTTGCCGGGACGTAGGCTTAATTTTGGCCAACCTCGATAACAAATTCTGTGTGTTCAGTCTCTTCCTTCCGTTTTTCTTTTGTTCTGGTTCTTGGGGAATTGCAGGCTGCTTGAGGGACAAATTCCCAACAGCAACTTTTATATAGGGATAGAACAACATACGTAATTTAATGCATACGGAATCGTATTGCAAACACAAGAAACACAGCACACACAAGAAAACAATAGTAACACTAGAGTTGTTACATCAACAAACAACAATATCACAGAACTTGTACCACATGTTGTCTAAGAACCGGAAATAGATGAATCTCCATGACCTCTTGAACAGCAAAGAGCTTACTACACCCCAAAACAGACGAATAATCCCAAGCTCATGCTCATATAATACCAGTCCACTTCAAGCCCATCTTTTCCGCTCATGTGTTCGACAATGGGAATTACGCCACCTACGCTGTAGTTATTGGTGAGTGGAGGACCGCATAAATCATTGCCATCAAAACTCGAGGACTCAAAGGTCTGGAGCTGAGTGCCTGCTGGGATTCTTCCTCTCAGCGAGGGTGTCTCAGCGGTCACAAAAAGATTAGACCTTGAGTATACAAAAATGCAGCTACAACTTATTGACCTTCCAGATCTTTCAAATAATCAGTTATTTGGAACTATTCCTGACGAACTGTGTATGCTTGTCGGCCTACATGGTCTAAATTTGTCATACAATAACTTGTCTGGCAATATTCCCAACAAGATCGGGGAAATGAAGTTGTTGGACACACTTGACCTCTCAAACAACCATCTTTCTGGGTCAATTCCAAACAGCATCTCTGTCTTACCATCACTAAGCCACCTCAACTTGTCAAACAACGGCTTATCTGGAAAAATTCCAAAAGGCAACCAGATTCAAACTTCGATGATCCCTCGATTTATGATGGCAACCATCAACTCTCTGGGTTTCCGCGTCCAGAATGTCCCGGAGATGATAATTTTGCCCGAGTACCTCCAATAAGCACTGGATATGGAGACGAAGATCATGAAGACGATGAGAAAGAAAAGATATTGCTCTACTTTTCATATTGGCTGGATACGCAACTGGCTTATGGGGAGTAAATGGGACTTTGGTTTTCAAAAGGAACTGGAGAATCGCGTATTTCAGCTTTGTTGAAAACAATGAAGAATGGCTACTTATGCTTGTAGCGGTAAAAGTTGCAAGGCTGAAGAAGAGGATGCGGCGGACCAGCACTGAAGAATAACTCATGGAGGTTACCAAATGTTTGCCCTGTTTGTGAGTTTCAATAAATGCATCTCTCTTTTTCTTGTCACTGGTTGTGCTTGTCAGTTGTTTTATTGGGATGTCATGGTTTTCGTGTTATAATGATGTTTCATTAGTTACGTTTTTATAAATGAACTGTTGGGATATTAAGGTTTGTACTCTATAACGTTGTACTGGTTATGTTACTGTGTGTTGAAAATCAGTTACAATATGATCTAGTATTTCAAGTCCTAAAAAACGACAGCGTCCAAAGGAATTCATGAGTAAAACGACGGTGTACAGCAAGAATAATAAGTTTCGTAAGTCTGTATATGTGAATGAGGTGTTTTATGTTTATTGGTGATACTTGTAATTTTTGTACTATATATATATATATATATATATGTATAAGAGTAAGAATAGACTTGGGGGGAGCAGACTGAAGTTATATTAGAAAGAAAAGAAAGAGAAGAAAAAACACGAGAGAGGTAGAGAAGGAAATTTTCTCTTGGTAATTTTCTTGTGAGGTCTTTCTTGAGAAATTGGTTCAGTATTATCGTTGTAACGTTGTTCAAGGGCTGTATCAATAAGAGAATAGGTTGAATTCCCTTTAAGGGAAATTCACGTGGATGTAGGCATCATTGGCCGAACCTAGCTAAAATTTTGTGTTCTTGATTCTAGTTTTTGTTTCTGTGGTTGTTTGTTCTTTTCTATGCCAAGATTGAAGGGTTGTTGGGGAAATTCCAACAATTGGTATTAGAGCTTTGAGATTTAAGGTTAAAGATTCGATCTTAAAGGATTCTGAGAAGAAGACGAAATGGAAGAAAACTTAGGGCAAAATCAGGGGATCGATCTAACAAAGCTTCAAGACTTTGAAGACATTTCTTTGGCTCTGGTAATTCTAAAGAAGAAGGCGAGACTCCTAAATTGGTGATTCAAGAATTTAGCCTTGAAAGTAATTGATCAATCATCATGAACACAATGAAGGTGGATATTGAAAAATTTGATGGAACTGGAGGTCTCAGAATTTGGAGAAGAAAGATTAAGGGGTTGCTGGCTCAACAAAAGGTTCTAAAAGCCCTCGATGATTCAGTCAACTTTCCAGAGCATTTCTAAAGAACAAAAACAAGAAGTATTAGAGATTGCAACATGTACAATCATCTTTCACTTAACTAATTCTATCATAAGATTAGTTGATAAGGAAGACACACCGGTTAAGATCTGGAACAAAATGGATGAATTATTCTAGAAGAAATAGTTAACTAACAAGATCTTCTTGAAAGAAAGATTGTTTAGTTTCAAAATGATTATGTCAAAAAGTCTGGATTAGAATCTTGATGAGTACCTGAGGATGAATATAGAATTGGCTAACTTAGGAGAGAATGAAGCTCTGAGCGATGAGAATCAAGCAATTATTTTATCAAATTCACTTTCTGATTCATATAAAGAAGTAAAAACTGCCATAAAATATGGGAGGACTTTCATCACATTGGAAGAAGTCTTGTCTGCCCTGAGATCAAGAAATGTGGAATTAAAATCTCAGAAACATTCATCTAGTGGAGAAAACTATCTTACAAGAGGGAGGACCTAGAACAGGAATAGTAATCAACGATCAAGAAGTGCTAGCAAAGGTAAAGGAAGGTCTTTTTTTAAAGGGCCTAACAGTTCCAAAAAGTGTTACTACTATAGAAAAACAGGGCATTATCAAAAAGGAATGTTATGCCTGGATCAGGAAGAACAAAGAAAAGATTGCCACCAATAGTGAAGACGGTGATTCAGCCAACTATGGAGACATATATGATAGTGGAGAAGTCTTGATTGCATCTGCTGAAGGTCACAATCAAGAGTGGATTCTTGACTCTGGATGCATCTATCACATGACCTACAACAAAGATTGGCTTTCTGCCTTTAAACCTATTAGTGGAGGAAAAGTCATGATGAGAGATAGTTACACATGTCAAGTTGAAGGCATTGGAACAATGAGTTTCAAGATGTTTGATGGGATTATTAGACATCTAAAGGAAGTCAGATACGTACCAAGTCTGACAAGAAACTTAGTATCACTTGGAATGTTGGATGACCTGGGATATATCAACAAGATTGAAGCAGGCACTATGAAGATCAGTAAAGGTGCCATGGTTGTCATCAAAGGGTCCAAGAAAGAAGGACTATATCACATGATAACTGAGACACTTATGGGAAAACTACTATTGTAGAAGCTCCTGAAGATTCTTGAGCAATGTTATGGCGTAGGAAACTTAGGCATATGAGTCACAGAGGACTTGAAGCATTGCAAGATCAAAGACTTCTTGGCAAAGGAAGAATAAGCAAAGTAGACTTCTATGAACACTGTGTACTTGGCAAATAGGACTAACTCAAATTCAGTATTGGCAGGCATGAATCAAAGTCAATCCTTGAGTATTTTCACTCGGATCTACAGGGACCTAAAAGGACTACAACACATGGAAGTAATGTATATTTCCTTTCTATTGTTGATGATTTTTCCTATAAAGTTTGGGTTTATTTGATGAAAAATAAAAATGATACACTTGGTAGATTTAAACAATGGAAAATCTAACAGAAAGGAAACTTAAAACTTTCAGAACTGATAATAGCCTTGAATTTTGTAATGAAGAATTTGATAATTACTATAAGGAAGTCAGAATTCAAAGACATAAAACAGTGAGAAAAACCCCTCAGCAAAATGGCGTTGCTGAGAGGATGAATAGAACCCTCATGAATAAGTCTAGGTGTATGTTATTCAACTTAGATTACCAAAAAGCTTTTAGGGTGAAGTTGTAATGACTGTTGGATACTTGGTTAACAGGAGCCCTTCTAGTGCCATAGAATTTAAAACACTCGAGAAAAAAGGGACTAGTAAACCACCAAGTTTATTGCATCGTAGGCCATTTGGTTGTTCTGCATATGCACATCAGTCAATAGGTAAACTAGAGCTAAGGTCCATTAAATGTATTTATCTAGGATATCCTTCAGGAACTAAAGGATATAGACTATGGGTTAATAAAAATAATGGATTTAGAGCTATAATAAGTAGGGATGTGGTGTTCAATGAAAATGAATTTCCCTATTTGCATCAGACTAATCTTCCTATAGGAAGAGAGTTTTTTGGTACTAATGATGCAGGTACAGTTGAAAATCAAGTTGAAGTTGGCTCAAATCAAGTGGAGCCCAGATCACAAGATTAGGTGCAGTCCAGGTCACAAATTCAGGTGGAGTCAGTTTTAGATGTTCTTATTCAAGAAGCAACAGAATTTGAAGAAACTAAGAATTTTCAGACACAAGATAAACAGAGTGATATAGAGCCTAGAATTTCAAATCAGAATATGCATCAAAAGTAGGAACCAAACTATAACGCCCCCTTACAGACGTCATAGATATTGTTACATTCATTCTTGTTTTTATTACTTTTAAAATTAACCATTTAAATAAGGTAAAGTTTATTAAACTTAACCCAGGATCCATGCATACATTTTTTTATATATATATAAACATCAATATTTAATATCTTAATCTATTATAATAATTTACTTGATTCAAAAACATCATTTGAATAGTTGGCCCTTACCATAGTAAATTGAATAAACTTTAAAATATCTTTAAAAATCTGCATACTCAGTTCGGTAGGCCGAACTCACCCAGCAGTCTAAAGTTCAACCTTCGGTAGGCCGCCTGAGGCTTTGCAAAACTAGAAATCAAAATCGGTAAGATCGGCAGGCCAGTACAGGGTAATAGAAAAGGCCGATCAATACATCGGCAGTCCAACTAGTAATGGTCGGCAGGCCGAACTTTTAAAAATCAGAAACTAATTTTTAAACAAGTTTCAAAATTTCAAGATGCGGAAACAATAAACATACTTAGAAATAAAAACATAAAAAAAAATAAACATAGTTCCAAAGTTTTAAAACTCTTTTCTTGGCGTCTTCTGTTTTCAATCCATCTTGCTTAGCTCACACGCCTTTCCTTGTCCTCCACCTATTCCATTATCTTCTTACCCTTATCTGCAACATGATATAAAACTGAATAAGCTACTACTTAGTAAGTACATTTATATGTCATAACTTAAAACATTTTATGAACATCATTATCATATCTTTCATTACATTGTCCATATTAAAACTTAATTCATTTTATCTTAAGGGCCCAAGTGTTGCACCATAAACATCATCATAGGCGCGCCGTCATAAGAGGAGAGAAGTAGCTAATCCCAAACCAAACATGACATTATAACATAAACATATCATAACATAGGGTGTGTAACACTTGTTTAGGTGATACATATATACATATTTATACTTTCATTCTTTGAAATACGTCATCATCATGCATGCATAACTTTTGATAAATCAATTTTTCATAATAAAACATCAATTAAAACCATCAAAGAATCATCATAGAAATCATCATAAACATAAATTCCAATCTTTTCATAAAACATATCATGTTGCAGGTGAGAATGTACTTACCTTAATAAACTTACTTAACCTCAACTGAATTGTAGGTGACGTCGCCATAGTCTTGATGTGCTCACTCCTTAGTGTGTTCATGTCATACATTCATTTAAAATAATAATTAACATTTATTTTCATGAGACCTTGAAATCATTCAATACCACGTAACATACTCATACATGCTTCTCTTAAAAAAATATTAATCCAAAACACATTTTATCAATCAAAATAAAACATTTCAACAAAACTGCCTATACACATGCTGGCTAACCCTTATGAATTCATAGCCTAATATCTCATAATTAACACACAATTGAAGCTCCAAACTTGGCAGGGACAAAGTCAACACATAAACATATTACCATGATTTTTCGTTCACCATAAAAATTCCATTTAGTATTTAAAATAAGTCACAAAATTCATGACACAAAATCTTCCAGCAATTGTTAGGTAGTGAACGACTCAAAACTCAGGTTCGTTTATCATATTTTGATGCTGTAGAAAAATCTACAAAAATTAACATAAATAATAGACACATAGAACTATAACAGAACCAAAAATTGGCTTCAACAAAAATCGGAGTAGGTCAAAATTCACAATTGAAATCAGTAGTAAAACTGATTTTACATACATGGGCAGTGAACGCCTTTCAAACTAGCATTTAAGAAAAATATTACAAAAACAATTTTGTCCTCAAAATTTTTGTGACAACCTATATACATAATAATACCTATATAAAAATTCCCATGACCAAACAAAATCATTTAGATACAAAAAAAAAAAAAATTAGAGAAACAAGAGGTCCAAAGTTTGCAAGTTCACAGCCATAAAAACCTAGTTAGGAAAAAGTTTAATAACTCACAACATACACATGATATTATCACGACATTTTCTAGTTCACAACCTAATATAACCATGATCATTTTTACTAAATTTAGTAAAAATCAAAGCACATTTTCCTCTTGAACAAAAATCATGTTTTTGTGCAACATAACCAATCAACGACAATTTATTATGAGGTGCAGAGCATAAACATTTAATATCTTAGCGCACATAACACCAAATGGCACGAAATTTGGAGCAACATCACATAGCATATTCATGAATATCATATTAAAATTTCAGGGCAAATGGAAATTTGTAGATAAAGTTATGGAAGTCGGAACATATAAACAATACAACGTTACTGATTAGCTTTAATTAGCAGTGAGTGGTAGAGAGAAGAAAATTCATATCTCAGCGTAGAAAAATCCAATTGAGGTGAAATTTCACGGGTTAGTACATAACATATACATGAATAACATATTAAAAATTTAGGGCAAAACGAAATTTGTAGAGAAAGATATAGTAGTTGGATTACAAAGTGTTCAAAATTTCAGAATTGCTGAGAAGAGTCTCTTACCTCAAAACAATTTCTTCTCAAGCTTCCTTTGAATTCGCCCAAAGAAAACTCAATATTCTTTTCAATTATTCTCAAGAAAATAAGGGAAAGAAGGAGAAGAGAAAAGCGTGAAGAAAGGATGGAAGTGTTTCTGAGAAAATTTTGAAAGAGAGAGAAAAAGCGTGTAATAGAGATTAACGTGAATGAGAATAGTGTGGAGAGGGTCAATGTTCTCTAATATGTCAGGATTTTCCTAACTCAAATTGAGGCAATTCTCGTGAGGAAATGGAGAGAATTGAGGGGAAAAATCAAAGTTTTCAAGAATGGTTCTAATTACCATATTTCTCAATTTCAAAGGAGGAAACTTCATCAATTAAATCCAATCAATCAAAAGTCAAATGTTCTATTACCCAAAATAAGAAAAATTAAGCCAAAAATGTGTCAATCAATCAACAATCATTATCCAAATCACATCCAATCATCATCGTCACAAATTTTTGGGTGATTTCTGCTGATTGTTTGTCAACAGTCTTTGGCCTGCCGATAGCTTAGTTCAGCTTGTCGAAGGTTTAAGGTCCGGCCTGCCGATTATATTCATCGGCCTGTCGTTCTGTGAGAGTCATTTCGGCCTGCCGAACTAGATGGTTCAGCCTGCCGATCTGCCTTAACACACTAAAATTCATCAAGGCAATAAGTTATTACAAAAATTATAATTAAACATACAATATTAATAACATGAAGACTTTGAGCACATCAATTCTACGTGACCGTCACCTGTCATAACACTTAGAATAAAATAGTTAGTACCATTATATCATATATCATAACACATATCAAAAAAAGGAATTACTTAACGTCGTCAGTAATTTGACATAATCTGTCACATGAAAATCGGCGGGTGTTACACAAACCAAGAACATCTAGTTGATTCTCTAAGAGGTTACAAGCTTACAAGAGAAAAAAAAAAAAAAAAAAAGGAGGATTATTAAGCCTACACAAAGATATGGCTTCAATGCTCTAATAGACCTACTAACATATGCTTTCATGACTGCAGTGGACTTGAATAAATCTGAACCAGGGACTTATGAAGAGGCTATGTCAAGCAAGAATTCAAAGATGTGGATAACAGCTATGAGAAGAGAGATATACTCTCTCTACAAGAACAATACCTAGGTTATGGTTAAAAGGCCTAAGGATAAATCAATCGTGGCCTATAAAATGGATCTATAAATTAAAGGAAGAAGGGTCAGAGGTTGAATAAGTTAAATTTAAAGCTAGGTTAATGGCAAAATGGTTCACACAGAAAGAAGGCGTGGATTTCAATGAAATATTCTCACCTGTTGTCAAGTTCAAGACCATTAGAATTATGTTGTCACTGGTAGCTCAATTTGATATGGAATTGGAACAAATGAATGTAAAGACTGCATTTTTGCATAGAGGGTTAGAAGAAGTAATCTTTGTGGAACAACCAGAGGGTTTTGAAGTTCAAAAGGGAAAGGACATGGTGTGTTTGTTAAAGAAATCTTTGTATGGCTTGAAGTAGTACCCAAGACAATGGAATAAGAGATTTGATTCCTTCATGCAGCAGCAAGGTTTTAGAAGCAGCTATTATGATTCTTGTCTCTATTTTAAAGGTGATAATGTTTTAGAAGCTGAATACCTTTTATTATATATAGATGATATGTTACTTATCAGTAAACATATGGAAAGGGTTAAGAAAATGAAAGAGATGTTGATGTCAGAATTTGACATGAAGGATCTAGGAAATGCTAGGAAAGTCTTGGGAATTTCAATTGAAAGAAATAGAAAACAGAGCCATTTTGGTTACAATGGAAGTTATAAATCTAGAACATTCTTTAATTGCTGCAACTTAGATGCTGTTCATATTGTCATGTCTTGATTTAAAACAAGAGGAATAACAAAATTTGCATAAATGAGATCGTTTTTAGTAATAAATCCTCAAATGTCGAAAACTATGTGAAGGTATATTAATCTAGAAAAATATATTTTCTTAAGTCCACCAAAAAAATTGAAACAAAATGAAGTCCTACATGAAGAAGATACTAGCTGCTATATCATACGCACAAAATTTTATATAAAAGAAGCAAAACCACCCATTTCATGCTACATTATAAGTCAATGAATTCACCGCTTACCATTTCACCTATTGGGAACCATTTCGTACAAATTCCAAGGTTATCTAGACCATACCTTACGTGTTCTACAGACATATATGAATAATGGAATCTTATCTTGGGAGAAAATAGCATAATTACGCTGGACTCTGCTAAACTTAGCAACATTTTATGCAGAACACAGGTAAAGCAGGGCAGTTGTTAGACGATGGTGATCAGAATTTAGTTTGACCCGACCCGAAAAGCTTATGGTGCGACAATTATGGTGTAAAAAATGTGAGATTTTTCATGAGATCTATGGTGGTAGCAGAAAGATCAGACCAATAGGCCTGATTCCGTAGCCCACCATTGATCTTGCTTGGGGTGTAGAGGCTCTGTCCTGCAGTACGGACCTATAGCACCCAAATTTTTAATTAAGTGTGATTAATATGTGCAATAGTGTATTAGTGAGCCTAAATGTGATTTGAACTTAATCTAATTACTTTATGTTAATTTCTAATTAATTTTACCATTAATTACTTTTAAACTGTTTTATTTGTTATTTTAAACTTTGAAACAAAATAATTTGTCAAATGACCAACAAGTCCCATTTTAGAAAACCATGTGCGGGACATGGTTTTCACACAGCAAAAACCAATCTCCTCTCCTCTATTTAACACTCACTCTCCCTCACTCTCTTCCTCACTCTCGTTCTCTCTCTCAGCTGACTTTCTCTCTCGTCTCTCCCGTTCACTACCTCTCTCTTTCTTTCTTCTCTTTCTCTCTTAATTCAAAATTTTGGAGCTCAATCCTTAAATCTCAACTGGATTAGGAGCTTGGAGACTCGATTATGCTTTCACAAACTCAATTCAAGGATTAAATCAAGGTTAGTTTTTAAAATTTTAAATTAAATCAAGGTTAGTTTTTAAAATTTTAATCTTTTTTGAACTTTTCTAATTCCTTTGTACTTTAAAATCCGAGTTCCTTTCAGCTCAGAAAACCTTAAATCTAGGTTAGTAAAACTTAAATCATCCATAATCTAGGCTTGATTGGACAAAAATCAAACCAAGTTTTTCTCTCTTTTTTTTCCATTTTTGGATTTCTTTGAAAATTTTTATGTAATTTTTTTAAATGCGTTTAAAAGTGTTCTAGCATGTGTTTCTATCATTTATGAATGTTTTGTACGCCTGGGAATTGAGAAAATAGGTTTAGATTGAAGTTTTAGGCTCAGAGAGGTTGAGACTCGAAGTCTTGACCCTCCTAGATTTTTCCAGTTCGGTAGGCCAAACTTGAAGTCCGGCAAGCCGGATTCATGAGTCGGCAGGCCGGACTCATATCTTCAGTAGGCCAAATATGAAGCAGTTCGACAGGCAGGTCCTGGATTGCCAGCAAACCAAACTATGAAGTTCAGCAGCTGGACTAGGAAGTTCGGCAGGCCAACCAAGCATTATAAAATTTGATGTTTTTCACTCGTTTTCATTGTTTTAAACATAAATAAAGACCTTAACTTTATAGTATGATTTTGTAAACTCAAACAGCACACTTGGACACCATGAGATAGCTTAGCAGTGCAGAATATCCTAAGTTAGATATTGATAAACTTAGTTTACATTTAAGGTCGTTTGTGGTTCTGTGGAACTAACGTATAGCGGATCAAGACTGCAATGCTAACTTGTAGTGTTAAATATTGAGGTAGGACTTCTACCCTTTTCTTTAGTAACTAAGTTTTAAAATGATTGGCCTTAAAATCTACTCTTTCAAAATGCTTTTAATAAGTGACTAAGATAGGTTTTTATCAGTTGTTTTCATGAACTGTTGAATGAAGTAATGTTAATATTGAACTACATAATAAATGTAAATGAAAATACTTAGTAAAATGAGACTTGAATAATTATAGAAATGCATAGATGAGCATGATACTATATTTAAAGATTAGGTCATATAGAGAACGACCTTAGGGGCAAATCTCGAAACCTAGTTAGGTAACTACGATGGTGATACTTATGGTTTGCCCAAGAAAAGATGAGAATATCCTTTCTAGACGAACAATGAATAGTTTTTGGTAAGAATGGCTTAATTGAATTAATTTATTTATTTATTTATTTATTAAATTCTATTTTCTAAATATTTCCTTTAATGACAAATTTTATATTCAAATTAAATGTTTTTACAAAACCTAGTCCTACTGAGCCTTTGCTTACTTTTTATCTATTTTTAAACTCTTTCTCCCTAAGTGGAGTACAGCTCAGGACCAATTGGAAGGCTACCGATCGAACTTGTGAGTAATAGAAGATTTGAGTAGGTTATTTGTGTTATTTAATCTAGGTATGTATTGTTTTAATTTTCCTTTTCTCATATTGGACTCTGGTTGTAATTTAATAATTTTCGATACCATGTGTGCGTATAAATTATGGGTCCGATGGGACCTAACATACATTTCTCTCTTTTATTATTTTATTTTATCTTATCTGCTTTATTATTTTAATTGTTTAAGGAGTTTTAAGTTTATAATCTTTTTCATAGTCAACTAATTTCTTTAAATAGGTGATTATAATTAAAATTTAATTTCATTAGCCTTATAAATTTGATTTAATTAACATAACTAACCCACCACGTCACCTTTTGGGTTTTGAGGCATGACAGCCGACCAATATCACGTCCACTGCAGCAATATCAGCCGACCAATCCAAGACCTATCAATGTTGACAGAGTAAAAGGGAAAGCTCTAGCTTAGGTTCACACCATGACTTCAGGGAGTTCGGATGCCTAGACTAGTAACGCGATTGTTGACGGTATGGTTTTTAGTTTCTTAGTCTTTAGCACATGTTTTATTCGATACTGGTGCCACTCATTCCCTCATTTCAAGTTATTTTGTACATGCCTTGGGATTAGAGATAGAAGAATTTGATAAGCCATTAGTTATTGCTTCACCCTTGGGCTAGGTGTGTGTGAAATGTATATGTAAATCTTGTAAAATAATGATTGGGGGTGAGACTTTGAAGAGTGATTTAATTGTAATCCCCATGAACTCATATGATGTAATTTTAGGAATAGACTGATTGTCCAGGTATAATGCTGTCGTAGATTATCAACTTAAGAAAGTAACCATAGTGTTTGATAAGGGAACGCCGATCACTTACTTGGATCTTAATGATCGAATGATGTGTGAGCGTTTCATGAAGACATGTCTCAGGGGATGGAAGAATCTAGCTTGCTATGTTTTTCTTATGAATCTAGAAGAAGAGTCTAGTGTATTGGGAAGAAATGTAGAGATTCTAGTAGCTGATGAGTTTGAAGACGTCTTCCCCAATGAGTTACTAGGATTGCCACCGCATCGAGAAATTGAGTTTAGTATTGAGTTACTTCCAGGAACCACTCTGATTATGTAGCACCGTATCGGATGGCACTAGTAGAGATGAAATAGTTGAGAAATCAACTTCAGGAGCTTGATGACAAGGGGTGGTATATTCAAAATAGCACATCACCATGGGGTGCACCAATTTTTTTTGCCAAAAAGCATGATGAAACCCTTAAGTTATACATTGATTATTGGCAACTAAATCGGGTTACCGTGAAGAATAAGCATCAACTACCTAAGATTGATGAGTTATTTGATCAGTTGGGAGGTTCGCGGTATTTCTCGAAGATATATTTGCGTTTAGGATACCACCAACTTAGGATTAAGGAAGAAGACATCCCCAAAACAGCTTTCAGGACCCGATATGGACATTTTCAGTTTTTGGTGATGCAATTTGGGTTGACGAATGCTCCAGCACCCTTCATGGATTTGATGAACAGGATATTCATGCCTTATCTAGATCATTTCATGATAGTGTTCATTAATGATATCTTAATCTACTCTAAGACTTGAGCAGAGCATGAGCAGCATCTTAGGATCATGCTTCTGACTCTACGGGAGCACTAGTTATATGCCAAGAAAGAAAAGTGTGAATTTTGGCTGACTGAAGTTAAGTTTTTGGGACACATCATCTCTCAACAAGGCATTTCAGTGGATCATTCTAAGGTAGAAGCCATAGTGGAATATGAATGACCAAGGACTATAGTAGAGATCCATAGTTTCTTGAGACTTGCAGGGTATTATAGGAAATTTATAAAAGATTTCTTGAAGATAGTAGCTCCGTTGACATGATTAATCAAGAAGAATGTTAGATTCTAATGAGATGAAGAATGTGAGTTCACTTTCTAAGAGTTGAAGAATCGGTTGACCACTACTCTAGTATTGATTATCCCGGATAGTGACGAGCCGTACGAAGTCTACACGGACGCTTCAGGACGTGGGCTAGGATGTTTATTGATGCAGCATGGACGCGTGGTGGCATATGAGTTGAGATAGCTATAACCTCATGAGCTAAACTACCCCACTCACGACTTAGAGCTTGTAGCGGTGATTCATACGCTGAAGATTTGGAGATGTTCTTTATACGGGGTGACATTTCAAATTTTCTCCAACCACAAAAGTTTGAAGTATTTGTTCACTCAGAAGGATCTGAACTTGAGCCAATGGAGATGGATGAAAGTCATAGAAGACTATGACTTCGCATTGTAGTATCATCTCGGGAAAGCCAATGTAGTTGCCGATGCGCTCAGCAGGAAGTCTTTAGGGATTCTTGTATGCTTGGCACTTGAAGACTAGAAAAGGGATACAATGGTTAATGAGTATGTGCTACAGTACTATGAAGACTACGATCAAGTTTCAGTGTACCATATGGAGTCGACCCTAGCTCTTACCCAGATGGTGAAGCAAAATTAATGACGAGACCAACATCTTTAGGAAATATAGAACCGGATAAATAAGGAACAGTTTAAAGAATAAAGAATACGCGTAGATGGGTCATTATACTTTAGGGAGCGTTTGACAATCCCAGCAATCGTAGAGGTAACGAAGGCCATAATGGACGAAGCTCATAATTCTCAGTTTGTCATTCATCCAGGGAGCAGGAAGATGTATCGTGGTCTGAAGAGGCAATACCGGTGGAGAGTTAGGAAGAAGGATGTTTGAAAGTACGTGGCTAAGTGTGCAACTTGTCTCCAGGTGAAGGCCAAGCACCAAAAGCCAACAAGTCAGCTTCAGTCACTTCCTATTCCAGGGTGGAAATGAGAGCACATCACGATGGATTTCTTCACCGGTTTGTCGAGGATAGAATAAAGGCATGATGCAATTTGGGTCATAGTCGATAGGTTGATGAAATCAGGGCATGTCATCCCTTTCAGATCGACTTGTTGGTGGAGAGTTCTTGGGGAGCCATCTCTATAGAATATAGTGAGGTTGCACGGAGTTCCTTTATCCATCACTTCTGATAGAGACACCTGATTCAATGCCAACTATTGGAGGAGCTTTCAAAAAGCCTTAGGCACAGATTTGAACTTCAGCATGGCTTTTTATCCTTAGACCAACAGGCAATTTGAACGAATCATTCAAATCCTCGAAGATATGTTACATGCGTGTGTTTTAGATTTTGGTGGAAATTGGAAGAAGTATTGGCATCTGGCAGAATTTGCATAGAACAATAGTTATCAAGTAAGCATCGGGATGGCACCGTTTGAAGCACTTTATGGAAGACCATGTCGATTACTAGTGTGTTAGGCAAAACCAAAAAACAAGATTATTCTCAGGCTGGATGAGATCTGTGACAGCAATGAAAAGGTCACTGTAATTCTTGGTCGATTGAAAGCGACTCAAAGTAGACAAAAAAGTTATGCAGATAGAAGATGCCGACCTTTGGAATTCAAAGTAGGAGATTTGGTTCTCTCAAAGGTATCACCGCGCAAGGCTATATTGCGTTTCGGTGTAAGTGGAAAACTTGCACCAAGGTACATTGGTTCGTTCAATATTATTTAACACGTTGGTATAGTCGCTTATCAGCTTGATCTTCCTCTTGAGCTCTCTCATGTTCACGATATGTTTCATGTATTGATGCTTCGGAAATATCCGCCCGACCAAAGCAAGATAGTCTCGTTCCATGATGTGCAGATTTAGGAGGACATGACATACAAGGAGATGCCAGTCCAGATTATCGATCAGAAGGTAATCAACTTGCGACGTCATGACATACCATTTGTGAAAGTCGTGTGGCAGTATCACGAAGTTGATGAAGCCACTTGGGAGTTAGAGTCAACCACGCAGGAGTTGTATCTGCATTTGTTTTGTTTCTGAGTTGATTTGTAATTTCAAGGATGAAATTTCTTTTAGAGTGGGAGCTATAACACCTAGATTTTTAATTAAGTGTGATTAATATGTGTAATGTTGTATTAGTGTGCCTAAATATGATTTGAACTTAATTTAATTACTTTATGTCAATTTTTAACTAATGTTACCATTAATTACTTTTAAACTGTTTTATTTGTTCAACTGTTTTATTTGTTATTTTGAACTTTGAAACAAAATAATTTGTTAAATGACCAACACGTCCTATTTTGGAAAACCATGTGCGAGACATGGTTTTCACACAACAAAACCACTCTCCTCTCCTCTACTTAACTCTCACTCTTCCTCACTCTCGTTCTCTCTCTCAGCTCACTTTCTCTCTCATCTCTCCCTCTCACTGCCTCTCTCTTTCTTTCTTTTCTCTCTCTTGATTCAAAATTTTGGAACTCAAGCCTTAAATCTCAGCTGGATTAGGAGCTTGGAGACTCGATCGAACTTCCATAAACTCGATTCAAGGATTAAATCAATGTTAGTTTTTAAAATTTTAAACTTTTTCCAACTTTTCTAATTCCTTTGCACATTGAAATTTGAGCTTCTTTGAGCTTAAAAAACCTTAAATCTAGGTTAGTAGAACTCAAATCATCTAGAATCTAGACTTGATTGGACAAAAATCAAACTAAACCAAGTTTTTCTATTTTTTTCCATTTTTGGATTTCTTTGAAAATTTTTATGTAAATTTTGTTTAAATGTGCTTAAAAGTGTTCTAGCATGTTTTTTTTTTCTTATCATTTATGAATGTTTTGTATGCATAGGAACTGAGAAAACATGTTTAGATTGAAGTTTTAGGCTCTAGGAGGTCGAGACTCGAAGTCTCAGACCTCCTAGATTTTTTCAGTTTGGCAGGCTGAAGATTGACAGGTCGAATTCATGAGTTCGGCAAACCAGACTCATCTCTTCAGTAGGCCGAACCTGAAGCAGTTCGGTAAGCCAATCCTAGATTACTGGTAGACTGAACTGTGAAGTTTGGCAAGCCGGACCAAGGAGTTCAGTAGGCTGACCGAGCATTGTAAAATTTGATGTTTTTCACTCGTTTTCATTGTTTTAAACATAGAGAAAGACCTTAACTTTATAGTATGCAAGCTCAAATGGCACACTAAGACACCATGAGATAGCTTAGTGGTGTAGAATATCCTAAGCTAGATATTGATGAACTTAGTTTATATTTAAGGTCGTTCGTGGTTTCGTGAAGCTAACGTATAGCGGATCGGGACTCCAGTGCTGAGTTGTGGTGTTGGATATTGAGGTAGGACTTCTGCCCCTTTTTTTGATAGCAAGGTTTTAAAATGATTTTGGCTTTAAAATCTATTCTTTCAAAATGTTTTCAACAAGTGAGTGAGATAGGTTTTTATCAATTGTTTTCATGAACTGTTGAATGAAGTAATGTTCATAATGAACTGCATAATGAATGTAAATGAAAATACTTGGTAAAATGAGACTCGAATAATTATAAAAATGCATAGATGGGCATGACGTTATATTCAGAGATCGGGTCATGTAGAGAACGACCTTAGGGGCAGGTCCTAAAGCTCAGCTAAGCTACTACGGTAGTGATACTTATAGTTTGCCCAAAAAAAGATGATAATATCCTTTCTGGACGAACAATGGATAGTTTTTGATAAGAATGGCCTCATTGAATTTATTTATTAATTTATTAAATTATGTTTTCTAAATATTTCCTTTAATGATAAATTTTATATTCAAATTAAATGTTTTTAAAAACCTAGTCCTACTGAGCTTTTTGCTCACGTTTTATCTGTTTTTAAACTCCTTCCCCCTAGGTGGAGTATAGCTCAGCACCGATTGGGAGGCTATCGATTGGAGTCATGAGCAGTAGAAGATTTGAGTAGGTTATTTGTGTTATTTAATTAAGGTATGTATTGTTTTAATTTCCCTTTTCTCATATTGGACTTTGGTTGTAATTTAATTATTGTTGATACCATATGTGTGCACAAGTTGTGGAACCGATGGGACCCAACACGCATTTTTCTCTCTTATTATTTTATTTTTCCTATCTGCTTTATTATTTTAATTGTTTAAGGAGTTTTAAGTTTATCACCTTTTTCAAAATTAACTAATTTCTTTAAATAGGTGATTTTAATTAAAATTTAATTTAATTAACCTAATAAATTTGATTTAATTAACATAATTAACCCGTTACGTCACCTCTTAGATTTAAGACGTGATAGGACCCTTGTGTGTTGGGCCCTTTTGTTTATATTTTAGGCCCATATGGTTTTTATTTATGCATATATACGTATAATGTATTGCGTTATAAGTTCATTATTATTGTTTTAACCTCCCTAATTGTCTCCATCTTATAATTTTTATCGAGTTTAGTGATTTTCTTCTTTTCTGCCCGTGGCTTTTTCGTGTTTTGAGTTTCCACGTAAATCTCTGTGTGTTTTTGTTCACGCATTATTTTCATAACGCAACCTTAATGAAATAAAATAGATATAAATAAATCTTAAATTAATGGTATGTTTGATGGTTCGTCTTAGATCTTTCTTTAGTTGTAAGGCTTGATATTAAAATGATCATGTCTTAAAAACAAGCTACTCAAATGCTTATTTTTCGATTTTTACATTTTACTCTCCACAAGGATAAGATGCCAAATATAACAGAAGAAATTTCAGCTTCCAAAACTGCACAAAGAAAGATGGTTCTTCCCCAAAGACTGAGCACAAGATTAGGGGTACAATTGACACTCGAGTTTTTAAACCTTGGAAGTGATGTTACGTCAGAAGTCAATAATAGTAAGCGTCAACCACGGCAATGCATGGCTTTCAAAGTAGGAAAGTCCTGAAAAGTATATCCTTCTTTTTGAGCTAATCAAAACGTACTTTTTTCTAAATTTGTTACTCAAAGTTATTTTTCTTTTCCAAACACCCTTGTTCAAACATTTTTTCCTCCTTGTACACATGCACTCTTATTATTACACCTTCCAATTCATTCTTTATATTGATTTCCGTCACAATTTTTTGAACATGCTATACTTATATATATTTTTTCTTTTTGTGACCCTTCGTTTATTTGTCCTTTTTACTTTAATTTTAACAATTATTTAATCAAATCTAAGTTTAGTAAAAACCCTTTTTTCTAAAATTGTTTCTCTAAATTAATTTTCTTTCAAACGCACCCTTATTTAAACATTTTTTCCTCCTTGTATACATTATTATTAGTATACACTCTAATTCATTCTTTTTCTTTTATTTTCCCTCACAAAAAATATCTTTTTAACATGCTATACTAATATCTATAACATGTATATAGTATTCCATTGAATTATGTGTTTTTTTTATTCAAACATGCATTTTGATAAATCAATAATTTATAATAAAAATTCTTATATTTTCAAATGTGTCTCATCAAAATATTATTTTTGTTAATATGTTCAACTAAATTTACATTTTCAAATGTGTTCCATACATTTTTTTTTTCTTGCAATCCCCAACAAACACACACACACACACATATATATATATATATTAAATGTGACCCTTCTAACTATTCATTTTACATAACTTCTTTCTCTTTGCAACACCCATAAATACTATTTTGTCATATGGGCTTGTTCATAATATCATCTTTGTTTTAGGATGTTTGGCTTGTGGTAGAAACTATTGGTGAAAACTATTTTTATTGTAACATGTAAAACTTTAAACTGTAACAATTTTTTTCTTTTTATTATAGCATTTTAAAGTTTTATACTATTTATAATTGAGTTTGTGGTGTAAATCATCTTTAGCTAAACACTCTCTTTGTTTTTATTTTTATCCCTGCAATCTAATATTTTTAAAATTTTATTGAAAATATTTTTTATTCCAAAATTTTTTATATTGAAATAATTTTTTCAAGTCTTGGAAGCGACTTAAAAATATAATAATAATAGCAAGCCAGGAAGCGAACTTTCAATGTTTCAAGCCTTGGAAGAGAGGTCACATCAGAAGTCAATAGCATTCGTCAAGCAAGGCAATGCATTGCTTTCAAATTAGTGAGAAACTCGTCAAATAATACTTTTTTTTTTTTTTTCCACAACGGCTTTCAATTCTGTTTCTACACTGTAAGTGTTTGGAAATTTTTGGGCCCGGCTCCTTGGGAGAATTTAGTTTGACTTAGACTCAAAAAAAATACGTGGTATGATAATTATGGTAAAAAAAATATAAAATTTTTTATAAAATCTATGATGATAACAGAGAAATCGATTCCATAGTCTATCATTAATCTCGGCAGGGATGCGGAGGCTCTATCCCGTGTTATAGGTTTTTGTGTTTTGAGCCGTTTTATTTATTTTTTTAGGCCTATAGAGTTTTTATTTATGCCTATATATATACATAATATATTGTGTTAGATTTCATTATTTTAACCTCCTTAATCGCCTCCATCTTATAATCTTTTTCAAGTTTAGTAATTTTCTTCTCCTCTATCAATGGTTTTTTTTGAGTCTTAAGTTTCTACGTAGATCTATATATGTTTTTGTTTTTTATTTCTATTGTATTATTTTTCGTAACACAACCTTAATAAAATAAAATAGATAAAAATAAAATAAAATAGATAAAAATAAATCTTACTTAAATTACTTGTATGTTTGATGGTTCGTTTTAAATCTTTCTTTAGTTGTAAGGCTTGATCTTAAAATGATCATCTCTTAAAAACAAGCTAATCAAATGCTTTTTTTTTTTAATTTTACTTTACCATAAGATGCCAAATATAACAGAAGCAATGTCGGCTTCCAAAACTGCACGTAGAAATATTATTCTTCCCCAAAGAATGAGCACAAGATTAGGGGTACAATTGACACTCTAGTTTAAAACCCTTGGAAGTGATGTTACGTCAGAAGTCAATAATAACAACCGTCAACCACGGCAATCGCAGCTTTCAAAGTGGGCAAGTTCTAAAAAGTACGTCTTCTTTTTTCCACAACAACTTCAAATTCTTCGTCTACTCGGTTAGTGACCGGAAATTTCCATAGTTTACTCTTAAAGTGTTTTATAGAAGGGTTAAAACTGTAAATTAATCTTATTTTTATTATTATATTAAAAGTTTTATATTATAATTATTTTTTATTGTTATTTAATATATAAAAATTTTACATTATTTTTAATTAAAAAAATAATTTAAACTACAATTATCAAACAACACTATGACTGCTTTTACTAAAACTGTTTTTACTATTACATTAAAAATTTTGTACTATAATTATTTTTATTATTATTTCAACGTATAAAAACTTTATATTATTTATAGTAAAAAAAATAATTTAAACTCCTACTGTCAAACAGTACTATGACTGCTCACTGGTGTTACCGTTTGTAATCTATTGTCTATTGCTGTATGATAGATGGGACTTCTCTTATGTGCACCATTTAAAAAACTTAGTCTAAGTTATTTCATCTTGTTATAAATCTCCTTTTATTTCTCTTTTTTTTTTCTTTTACTTTTACCAATTTTTTTTGTTTTGCTTTTTTAACCTCAAAATATTTCATTTTTTAGGGGAATTAAAATCTTTATCAGTCCTTATGATCTCTTCAAATATTATTTCATCAAATGTGTGCTTATCAAAACCTTCTTTTTTCTAAATTTGTTTCTCAAAGTTATTTTTCTTTCAAACACACCCTTATTCAAACATTTTTTGCTCCGTATATATGCACTCTTTTTATTACACGCTCTAAATCATTCTTTATTTTGATTTTTCGTCACAATTTTTTTTAACATGCTATACTTATATATATTTTTTCTTTTTGTGACCCTCCTCTTATTTGTCCTTTTTACTTTAATTTTAACAAATATTTCATCAAATGTAAGTTTAGTAAAAACCTTTTTTTCTAAAATTGTTTCTCTAAATATTTTCTTTCAAACGTACCGTTATTTAAACATTTTTTCTCCTTATATACATTCTTATTAGTATACACTCTAATTCATTCTTTTTCTTTTATTTTCCCTCAGCAAAAAAAATATTTTTTTTAACATGCTATACTTAATATCTGTAATATGTATATAATATTCCATTGAATTATGTATTTTTTTTATTGAAATATGCATTTTGATAAATCTACAATTTATAAAAAAAATCTTATATTTTTAAATGCGTCTCATCAAAATATTATTTTTATCAATATGTTCTACTAAATTAACCTTTTCAAATATGTCTCTTACTTAAGTTTTTTCATGCAATCCCTAATATATAGATATATATATTAAATGTGGCCCTTCTAAATACTCATTTTACATAACTTATTTCTCTTGCAACACCCATAAATACTATTTTGTCATATGGGCTTCTAATTAAAGTCATCTTTGTTTGTTTTTATTTTTATCCCTGCAATCTAATATTTTTAAAATTTTATTGAAAATATTTTTTCTTCTAAAATTTTTCATATTGAAATAATTTTTTCAAGTCATGGAAGCGACTTAAAAAAAATAATAATAATAATAGCATGCTCAGGAAGCGGCTTCTCAATGTTCACGTCTTCGACGAGATGTCACATCACAAGTCAATTGCATTCGTCAAGCACGGCAATGCATTGCTTTCAAATTAGTGAGAAACTTGTCACGTAATACTTTCTTTCTTTTTTTTTTTTTTTCCACAACGGCTTTCAGTTCTATTTCTACACTGCAGGTGTTTGGAAATTTCAGTGCCCTGCTCCATAGAACACGTCGAAAGTTAAGTCAATCCTTTTAAATCACTGGGGAAAAATAATTCCTATTGGCAATTACTAAAATGGACCTAAATTGATATTTTAACTGCATCTTAGACTCATACACTTATGGTGATTCTTCACAATTACCATGCAAGATGAAGGTTAAACAGAACGGGCTAAAGAATTCAAAATCAATAGTTTTGTGAATCATATTGAATTTATCCAACTTATCCAGGTGAAGAAGAAGAAGGCTTTGAAAGTTTCTTGTAATTCTCTATCAAAGTTAATATAGTTGTGGGTAACTAAATGGTCCTTTCTTTCTTTCAAGTCTCTTTCGACTCGAATTTTTCCAACTGCTGATTGAGACATGCACTGAAGCACAATGACCAAATCATTTTCGTTGACCAGGCCTACCTTATTATGCTAGCAAGAGTTAGTACAACTGTTTGCATTTGAGAGGCAAATGTTCTCAAAGATGGAGAAATCTTCAAGCGTTGTACTTCTTCTTGTTGTTCTGATTTTCGCTGAAGGATCACTGTTATGTTTCTGCAAAAACTCGACCTTTGGCTGCATTGAAAGGGAGAGACAAGCTCTGCTGCAGCTCAAACAAAGCTTCATTGATTCTTCAAACCGGTTAGTCTCTTGGACCGGGAATGATTGCTGCCAGTGGAAGGGGGTCAGTTGCAGTCAAATTACTACTGGACATGTTGTCAAGCTTGATCTCAGAGCACCTGTTTATTCATTCGACGATGACATTTACAGAGGGTATTTCGATCAATTATCTGCTGTGGAGGTTAATTCTGGGTTGGCAGAGTTGAAACATTTGGAGTACCTGGACCTGAGCCGAAATGACTTTCACGGAAGCACTATTCCCGAGTTCTTTGGCTCCTTGAAGCATCTGAAGTATCTTAATCTCTCTTATTCCAGCTTTGGAGGAAGGATTCCAGTTCAGCTTGGCAACCTTACATGCTTGCAGATCCTTGATCTAAGTCACCGGTGGACACTTTTCCCTCAATTATATGCTGATCATTTTCAATGGGTTTTGGGTCTTTCGTCCTTGAAACACCTCGACATGAGCTTCGTGAACCTCAGTAAGGCACTTGATGTGATGCAAGTACTCAATACGCTTCCTTATCTCATGGACTTACGCTTAAACGATTGTCAAATCCAGAACATTCACTTTCCTCCCGGTTCTCTGAATTCCACCTTCCTTGCAAGCGTTCAGTTCCTTAGTCTGTCAGAGAATAGTCTTACTAGACCAATTAAAGCTCTCCAGAACATGACTGCGCTTAGAGCACTCAATCTCAGTTATCAATGGAATCACTATTTTGGTAGTGTTGATAATCTTCAATGGGTTTCAAGGCTTCAATCTTTGCAAAGGCTTGACATGAGCGGTGCAGACCTTACTAGGGCACTTGATGTGATGCAAGTACTCAATACGCTTCCTTATCTCATGGACTTACGCTTACACGATTGTGGAATCCAGAACATTCACTTTCCTCCCGGTTCTCTGAATTCCACCTTCCTTGCAAGCGTTCAGTTCCTTGGTCTGTCAGCGAATAGTCTTACTAGACCAATTAAAGCTCTCCAGAACATGACTGCACTTAGAGAACTTGATCTCAGATATCAAGGGCGTTACTATTTCAGTGAATTCTATGTTGATAATCTTCAATGGGTTTCAAGGCTTTCATCTTTGCAAAGGCTTGACATGAGCGGTGCAAACCTTACTATGGCACTTGATCTGATGCAGGTACTTAGTACGCTTCCATCTCTGCTAAAGTTGTTATTATGTGATTGTGAAGTCCAAAACATTCACTTTTCTCATGGTTCCATTAACTCCACGGTCTTTTCAAGAGTTCAAATCCTTGATCTTGCATCTAATGAACTTAAAGGACCAATTCCTGATGCTCTACAGAACATGACTGTAATTAGAGCACTTGATCTTTCATCCAACCACTTCAATTCCATTATTCCACTGTCACTTGTTAATTCTAAGAGCCTTGTTGATCTCAATCTTGCGGGGAATGAGTTTGAGAACATTGAAGGTGGGATGTTGTCAATGTTAAACAAGGCTTGTACTTTAAGGTCATTGAGTTTGTCTGGAAATTTATTCCATGGTGACGTGTTAGGAAGTAACAAGAATTCATCAAGATGTCTCGTGTATGATTTAGAGTATCTGAGTTCAAGTTACAGTGGAATGAGTAGTTATTTGCCAGATTATTTGGGGCAATTGAAGGGTCTAAAGCACCTCTATCTTGATGGAAATTCATTTTATGGACCAATTCCATCTTCGGTTGGGGAATTATCAAAGTTAAGAAGTTTGATTCTTTCAGAAAACCAGTTGAATGGGACCATTCCACACTCATTAGGGAGACTGTCAACCTTGGGATATTTAGATCTTTCACATAATCAGCTCATCGGATCTATTCCTCATAGCCTTGGGCAACTCGTGAGCCTCTGGGCATTACATGTCTCTTCCAATTCCTTGCAGGGTACTGTTTCTGAACTAAACTTTGCCAACCTTTCAAACTTGGGAAGTTTAGACATTGGTTCCAACAATCTGAGTTGCAAATTCAAATCTGACTGGATCCCCCCTTTTAGTTATCTCTTCTACGTCAACATGTCATCTTGTGAAATTGGATCTCAACTTCCTCGTTGGATTCAAACTCTCAATGAAATTTATGAACTAGATTTTTCCAACACTAATATCTCTGGAAGTTTCCCATCACAGCTTCATTACGAGTCACTTCATTATTTGGATTTCTCCACCAACAAAATCAGTGGAGACCTTCCAATGAATATTGCAGATAAGATGCCTTTTTTAAGTACTTTACTTCTTGGTAACAACCTAATGAATGGTAAATTGCCAGACTCGTTGTGCAAATTGGAATCTCTAGAAGTGATGGATCTTTCAAGAAACAAGCTATCTGGAGAAATTCCTCGTTGTTGGAGAGCTAGTCAGATGCTCTATTTTATAAACCTGTCATCCAACAAGCTTTCAGGGACTATTCCAAATTCAATTGGGCACCTCTCATACCTGACAAGGTTACATATTGACAAAAACAATCTGAGAGGAGAGCTTCCGCTAGCCTTGAGAAATTGTAAAGAATTGGAACTTCTGGATCTTGGTGAGAATAAATTTTCTGGATCTATACCAACCTGGATTGGAGAGAGCCTTTCCTCACTAAGGATTCTCAGGCTTCGGGATAATATGTTAAATGGAAGCATTCCTTCACAACTATGTCAACTCAGTGAATTGCAAATCTTGAGTCTTTCCAATAATAACTTGAGAGGAAGAATCCCGCATTGCTTTGGGAAGCTTGCAGGAATGATTATAGAAAAAGTTCCTAGTCCCAAATCAAAGCCAGACACTACACCATCCATAGCAGCAGCACCTAGTGATGCCAACACATGGCGTGATGATGATGCAAACTGGAATAGAGAGAAGGTTCACGAGGTCACAAAAGGAGTAGATCTTGAGTATACAAAAATGCAGCTAAAACTTGTTGATTTGATGGACCTTTCAAGCAATGAACTGGATGGAGTTATTCCAGTGGAGCTATGCCTGTTATCTGGATTACGTGGTTTGAATTTGTCTCACAATCACCTGTCAGGAAATATCCCCAACAAGATAGGAGAATTGAAGTTGCTGGAATCTCTTGACCTCTCAAACAACCATCTTTCTGGCTCAATCCCATCAAGCATGTCAGCCTTACCGTCAATAAGTCACCTCAACTTGTCGCACAACAACTTGACAGGGAAGATTCCGACAAGCAATCAGCTCCAAACTCTTGTCGATCCATCGATTTATGCTGGAAACCATCAACTCTGCGGGTATCCACTGCCGAAATGTCCAGATGATGATGATTCAGTCCAACCTCCAACAAGCACCAACCATGAAGATGAAGATCATGAAGATGATAAGAAAGAAAAGATACTATTTTACTTTGTTGTATTGGCTGGCTATGCAACCGGATTATGGGGAGTTATTGGAACTTTAGTTTTCAAAAGGAACTGGAGAGTCGCTTATTTCCGGTTTGTTGACAACACCAAAGAATGGATGCTTGCGATGGTTGCAGTAAAAGTAGCAAGGCTGAAGAAGATGATGCAGAGGACCAACACCGAAGAGTAAAACATGGAGATTACAGAATGTTTCCCCTGTTTGTGAGTTCCAATAAATACGTGTCTTTCTTCGGACGCTATGTTTTGCATTATGTAATGTTGTATTAGTTGTGTTTTCATGAACTTGTTTAGGATATATTTTTGTACTATTTAATGTCGTATTTGTTATGTTGAATGCTACTCTGTTCAGACAAAATGCTTTAACAGAAGCAATCATTTATTGATGTCCTAGTGTGATTGTCATTGATTTTGAATCCTTCAGTAATATTTATTTTCCACTTTAAACAAGTTTTGAGACACATAACAAAACCTTTGATTAGTAAATGAGCGCATGACTTAGATCATTGTTAGTAGTGACTATATATTCTGACATGTCGAATACCATATGCTGGCATATTAATTTAGGGAAATACCTTTAGTCAATTATACCCAAAAGAAATAGAAACAAAATGGAATCATACATCAAGAAAATAACCTAGCTGCTTTATCTGTATACATGATATTTTATATAAAAGAAACTTGTCTACGGTTTCTTATTTTGATTCTCCCAGTACTTGTTCTGCCACATTTCCACTTGTTCAATTGAACTTGTCTTTCTTTGAATAAGTGAATATAAAGAGGAAGGACCATAAGGGGGTGGCATTGTGCATGGGCCACTCTCTGCAGGACTCTTCACCATTGAATCCATCATGAACTTTTTCCTTAGTCCGTGCGATGTGCAAGCCATGGACTCGGAGCAGAATTCTACCGCCTTTTGAGGTATAGTAGGCTTAAATTGCAAAAGCTTGGCATATTCATTCAAAAGATGAAACAGCTAGTCATACACATACTCCGTTTTTAACTCCTCTTGAATGAACGTGCTTGCCGTCTGTCCAATAGATTTTGCCTGATAACATCCATGAAAACAAAAGAATGAAAAAAATCAAAATTTGGAAACTATATTTGAAATTTGCCATTCAGGTCAGATTCTAGGTTCTTCGTTTGATATTAAAGCACCTTGCCCCCTGTAAATATTTGTATAGATTCATAATTTCATTGAATATAGCATTTCATTTTTTTCTCAAAAAATTAAAAAAAAAAAGAAACAAGTTTTGTAATTCGGAGTCTTGAACGAACAAAGCAGAAATAATCAATGAGTTTGCGCCTGTATTCACCATGACATAAAGCAAGACTAAAAGCATAGAATTGTTACCTTTTTCTTGTGAGAATTTCCCCAGTCAACAGCAAACTTGATGGATCTACAGCTGTCATCATCCTTAATAGGCCAGTAATGTTGCATTGGCGCCAAACTTCGAGTGAAGAAATCGTAGTAATGGGGCTTTACTAGTAATGTTACAGAATCACAGGCAAGTATGTATTTCTCACTAACAGACCATGCAGACCCTTCGATGTAGATCTTATATCTGCATGAAATTTCAAGCTAAAAAAATAAATAAATCAACAAAGTTAGAACGTAAAAAATGACTTTTAAGGATATGAAAAATGGAAAGCAATAAAACTTATGAGGCAGTCATAGTTTGTCTTAGAAGAAGAAGAGTGAAAATTCAAATGTTTTTGACCCATGGATGCATTGGTTTGCCAAATCTGATTGCTTGTATCCTTCCTTGGATTCTTTAAGCCAATCCTGCAAGCAATTACAAACAACAAGAGAAACAACGAGCAAGGATAGTTATCTATAGACCTAACACGGACGCGGTATATAAATATTGGCACAAATATTAATTTTTCTTAAAAAGTTGCAAACAAATAAGTTAATAGAAACTAACTAATAGCATTAAGATGAAGGTGTGTTTGATTAGGAAAGAAAAAAAAAGCATATAGGAAAGAAACCTGGGCATAGAGACGAGCATTCCAGTCTTGTTTGTCGGAAACATTGCATTTGAGAAGGTCTTGTCTGTTGGCAGCAACAATCGGATTTCGCTTCCAGTAGGCATAAGGTTCTCTATCCACCCATTTGCTTTTCTTGTTTCCTTCTTCCAAATCCTTCAACAATGCCTCCCATGGCTTTATGTATATCTCTGGCCTTTACACATAATACATTCCGCCATGCATCTCATTGTCGGTTAAATTATTTACCCAAAAAAAAAACCCTACTTTTCCCATTTTTTTTCCCTAAGTTTTGGATAGTTATTCGCATAAAATGTGTAAATACACGCACATATCATTAATCATCACGATCATCATTGCTGATGGTCTTAATTTATCACATAATTTGAAAGATCTTTCTCATAGTAAGTAGATATGTGATTTTTTAAAACGTCTTTCTTAAAGAGGAATAGAATATATGTATCATATGAACAATAAACTTTAATATTAAAGATAAACGCAAAATTATCATTTATTTTGACGTGCAATATGTTAATCTTATTACAAATTGGATATTAGGAGGACGCACATATATATGATCAATGTGTACATCAATGAGCCAACAATGTATTACACTCAAATCAGCATTTCTTAATTTCTTACTTCAGGGATGAAAGATTTAAACACTAAACCTTAATATTAGAACTGGATATAAAATTACCATTAAAATAAAATCAGCAAGCACATAATGAACATTATTCACAAGTTTACAAAGTGTTTTACTCGTGGATGAAAGATGAAGAAAAATGAATTTTCAGAGGTAAAAAAAAAAGTCATGAGTTTAGATGTCGGCTCACCAACCCCAAAACGACCAATCAGGGAAGACAATATCAAGTGTGTTATCATCTCCGCAGTAACGGAACAGGGGGTGGTGGTAATGTGGCATCGGGCCCACTATGTGCTTTTGACGAAACTGTTGGCCAGTCAATGCAATCAAACTTCAGCTCCAGATCAGGTACTCTTCCTGGGTACCTTGGTAACAATTGTAGGATCCCCCACAGCGTAAAAACGTCTCTCATTTGGAATGCCTTCTGATACGTCTCCACGTAAGCCTTGCCGTTCATAATCACCAGCCTAAAATTGGCCATGCGTTTGGCACTCTCCACCATATCCCTCGATATTCCTGTGTGGGCCCACGGCCTCAAGTCTTCGTAGTCCATCGGAAGTAGTCCGGACACGTGGGAGGCAATAAACGGTCAAGATCGTCTTGTGTGTTGGTGGTAGTGGGATAATTTGATGGGCAGGTTCGTGTGGGGTTGTTTGCAGTGCTGTTCAGTGGGATCTCGACCTTCTGGTGGGGCCTGTCGGAGATTTTGGTGATGGTTGGACCAATTAGGTTCTGACACAAGTACAATGTGGAAAACAGTCAACAAATTCTGCAACAGTGTATCGTAGGAAATTAAATTGGGTGTTTGGAAGATGGTGGGAACAGTAGTGGGAACCACTTTTACTATAATATGTGAGAGTTTTACACTGTAGTAATTTTTTTTATTGTTACTGTAGCATATGAGAATTTTTTACCGTTCATAACTGAGTTTGTGGTGAGAATTGAATGATTTCCACCACTGTTAAACAGCGAGAAGAAAAGTGAATACTTTTTTTTTTGGGTAATTGGGAGAAAGAGAATACCTACTAATTGGGCGGTCGATACTTTGAAGTCAAAAATTCGGTAATCAACGTGGTTTATTTAATTTATCAACGGAAAGAATCTAATCTAATGAAATAATTGCTAGTAATTACATGCACAGTTAGAGAGATGGAAAACTCTAGAGCCGTCTTTTATATCCCATCAAAGACGAAAAACGTTTACCTATGTATATGTTGAAAATTAACAAGTTTAATTCCAATATTTAAAAATACTTGATATAAAAAGAATAAGAATAATGTACTTGTGTAAACACAATCTATTTCTAATCTAAAAATTTTTTTTCTTCGCTTCAATTCCAGCCCTAAATTATTTATAAAAAAAACTTAGTTGGGATTGAGATAAATTAGGTTGAGTGGTCCTTTCAATGATTTCTTTAAAATAAATAACTATAACTTTTTAAAATTAGACAAATATCGTTTATCAGTGAGAAATTGTGTTTATATAATAAATTTAAGAAGTTTATCAGTTTTAAACTCAATAAACTCGAGTTTATCACTGACAAACTCGATGAGTTTATCAAATAAACTCAAGTTCATCACTGATAAACGGTCATTGCCTAATTTAAAAAATTCATAGTCATTTATTTTAAATGTACTTTTAAAAAGGCCAATATAAAATTTGTTTTGTATTATAAAAAAGGGTATTTCATACTATTGCCCTTAAACTTTACGCACATTTGTGATTTGACCTTGAACTATTAGTTTTGGCAAGTTAGCCATGAACATACAAATTTATAATAAACACCCTATTCGTAACAATTTTAAGTTTTTGACTAAAATTGATATATGATTTTTACATTGGTCGTTAATTAAAAATATAAAAGAATTTTTTCATATAAATGTTAGCCCAAATTTATATTCAACGAAAATTTAATTCAAAAATATTCTATTTTAATGAAAACTTAATTAAAGATATTAACGACAATAAATGTCCAAATATATAAAATTACTATTCATGCCAATAACCAACTATTTATGTGCAAATTACATGTAAATTTTGGTCAAAAACTAAAATCACTGTTAACGGGGGTCATTTGCTAAGGATTTGTAGGTTTAGAAGGCAACATGACAAAATTAAAAGTTAAAAGGCAAATTATAAATATGTGACAAGTTTAGAAGATAGCAGTGTCAAATACTCAATAAAAAAACTTTAAAAAATAAGGGTTTTTATCATTTTTGGTACACTATATTTTAAGAAAACGTCACATTACTATATGTTGTTTAAAAAATATCAAAATAATACCTAACAATTTCGAAATAAAATATCAATTTGATACCTTGAGTCTAAGTTTTGTGACATGAAATTTCCAACTTACCTTTTCATGAATGATAACCAAATTATTTTGTGAAAACTATAAAAAAATATAAATATAAATAATGCCAAAAAATAAATAATTCTACATATATCCTTTTTTTAATGAGTTTTGTTTAATCTTTTATTTTAATTTTGTAATATAATTTTACATAGTTAACTTAAATTCATCAACAAAAAGATAGAAATAAAATTTCACATCAAAACACATAAACTTAAAATACTAAAATAATATTTTAAAAACTATATGTATTATTTTAATAATTTTAAATAACAAAATGCTAATATAATATCTCTGTTGACACCAAAATCGTAATACGCCAGCAAATAATTGCAAAAGAAAAAGCCCAACATGCGCTGTGAAGACGACTATACTAGCTTATTACGCCTTCAACACGTGGCGACTAATAACTTCCTCTTTCTGAAAAGGCACGAAAGACGTTAGCCGATGATCACGCCGTTTATTATTCATTCAATATTCCCTCAGAAAGTTTCTCACAAGACTAACGACGCCAGCTCTGCCGTTGTAATTTTTTTCTTTTTCTTTTTTTTTTTTTGATGTCATCGAACTGACAAATTCTCAATATCGCAAGCCAAGAGAATAACAGAGGAGGAAAAAGAAAGAAACTTATAGTGGTGTTGAGAAGGCGCGTGGAGACAAACGCGCCAACGAAAAGGAAGAACAAGAAGTAGAAGAAGACGGCGGGGGCTTTGGCCGAGGATTTGAGAAGCGGCCGCCAGATTGTCTCTGTAAAATGACTACACTGGCCCCACAGGGTAGTCTAATGCCTCTGAAGCCTTTGCATGTTTTCTCTCATTTTCTTCCCAACTTCTTCTCAATGCCTTCTTCAAGAAACTATAATCTGATAGAATGTACCCAGTACTCGTCAGGGACCAAACTGAAAGAGATTTTCATGAGCTGGGTTATTTTTGGGTTTTCACTGGTCGGAATATTCTTCGAAGCTTGAATTGTGTGTGTTTGGCGATGAGCTAAGGAAGTGTAGACAAGAAAATTAAGTAGAATCTTTGTGTTAGATTATTACATGGGTTGGCTAAGGAGAATGACCATGTTGAAAGAATATGTACTTTTTAGCTTATGAAATTCTAATTTGGAATATTGGACTGATGAAACACCTGTTATATTAATGGGTATGATTTTTATAAAATCATATGAATAAAATATCACTTTAGTATTTTTATCAAGTCTCCGTAGTAAATATTTAAATCCTACGTATCATTCATCACTTCTACCAACCTTTTCCCGTTACATTAATGCTCAATTAAGTATCCTCCTTCTCATTTAGAGACATAAAATTAATTCACCTCAACTACTTACAGATATAGAATTAATTCACTTCAACTACCAGGAGACATTGATATATTTTCTCAACTACCTTTTTAATGCTTCATTCATCTTCTTCCACAACTTGCCCTATTTGTCCCATCAATTATGTTGGCATTATTTGCTAAAAGTCTCCATGGGAGACATGATAATATTTTCTTTTAATGCTCATTTGTTTCTTCCTATAACTTTCCCAATAAACCTACAATTTTCTCCCGCTCCTCAATTATTTTGATACCTATTTATTCAACCATCACCACTCTCTTCTCTAGTTTCTCATTCTCTCCGTTCTCACTTCAATTTCTAGCTAAAGACACAAGACATAAAGCTCTCTTTGTAGCCAAATAACTATAATTTTCAGCCATGTTTGAAGCTGCTTTGGAGTCAATTCAAGCTTGATTTTTAACCCGAACTTTGGTGTTTTTCAAAGGAGTTTTGAGGTAGGTTTTCTTTAATTCAAACTTGGCTTTAGTATGTATTTCTTCATTTTAATGCATGTTTTCCTCATTAATTGCAAAAAAGGCTAGAGATATAGTTTGATGATGATTTTGGTATAAAACTCATGATAATATATTTATTATGATTATATAATGCATGCTACCTATTTTGGAATGGTTTTGGAATTTTGAATAAGAATAATATGCTTTGGGTTTAAGAAAAACTTAACATTCCATAAACCTTGTATTAGCTCTATGGGCAGTAGCTCTTTCTTGAAATACTGGGATTAGATGAAAATGAATTTTAAAAATTGGTTTACATATTTTAAAATTAGACATTTTAAGCTTTCCAACAAGCTATCATGGGCCTAAATCGGAGTTATATTTTATTTTTTATGAATTTTTTAATTCTCGGGTTAGAAACTAGTAAACCTACCAGTGACAGTATACCATCCGTCAGAAACTAGTAAACCTACCAGTGGCAGTATACCATCCGTCTACCTTAAGTAAACCACCCAATAACTCATATGCTAATTGTAGATAGTGAACCCAACTTTGTTCACCTTCTAATCCCTGAATGTCATGTAACCTTTCCAAAACCATCCTAAGTGATTTATGAATCTTATTAGAGACTAAAATATATAGATTTACACTTAATTCATTTATGGATGTGGTTATATGTTATGCTTTAGTTTTAATTGTCCTTATGCACACCTTAGGATCAAGGGTGTGTGGAGCTTACGTTAATTAAATTTTTGAGATTAAAATATTGTTGAGAAGCTTGGAAGGTAGGGATTCTATTACTTATCTTTTGTAAGGTTTTTATAAAATTAAAATTTATTGTTTTACCACAAGATATATGTATCTATGTTGAACTGCTATTATATGAGAATCACATATGAAACTATGACATGAACTCGCCCTGTATTGATTAGTGAGGAACATAATGAATTAACATATGTTGTT